>JBBYHO010000016.1:3065038-3075605 GCA_038382025.1 Adansonia gregorii | reverse complement strand
AATCGGCCATTTTGAAACAATGTTAAATTAGGCACCTAAACTTGTGATTAGTCTATTGTGTTACTTTATTAGCATAAAAGTTTATTTGGTTGTAACTTGCTAAAAAAATTACACTAATACATTTTATACATGTAGATGATATACAGGTAATTTATATATTTGTATTGTATTCATAAATTTTATATATTATAATTGTATTTAAAATATTATGTATTTATATAAATTTTGATAAATTAATCATTCGCGCTATCTATATTCTTATGTTTTAGTTTTTTTTTGTGTAATATACGATAGTATATGCCTTTGATTGGACAAAGATTCATATATTTAATAATACATTCAATTTGCTATTGTTGTGGTGATGTAAGGTTTTCTTTCATGATTAGAACATTAATAGTTAGTTATAATGTACTAATTGACCTAAGTCTATTGTATGCTTGGGGTAAAATATAGATATTTATCTGTTGAAGAAGTTTATTTAATAAAAATTAGTACATATTGTGCCTTCTTACTTATAAAGTAAGTGATTATTCTTATGGGCTTATATTGTATACTTGGAGTAACATTTAGATGCTTGTTCGTTGAAGTTCATTGAATTTGACTCACAGTGTGAACTCTATTTGGTATTTATTACATTAGTATCTATAAAAATATTTTCACATGCCAATAGCATAAATAATCTATAAACTCATGACACAAAGTAATCTTGTATGTACAATGTAATGTTTTGATCTCATTCGGATGAGTTCCACCAAAGAATATATATGGTAGGGTTTTTGATATAGCATAAAACATGCGAAGGTGAATGGGTTATTTTAAAAAGGATTCACCACTTTATATAATATTATGAGATATATCCCATTTGTTATTGATTTCGATCAATTAAGTCTTTAACCTAAGCATGATGATGCTAAGGAAAAATGTATTTCTAATTTTATTATATTAACCAAGAGTTACAAGAACTAACATGAAAATATCACATGAGTAGGCATTACGCCATATTTATGTGGTTTTTGGATACTTAATAAAATGATTGAGTTACACTGATAGATTAATCATTGGAAATTTTAAAAAATATTATCTTAACTTTTCAACATTTAGGTAGTCATGATACATAATTAGATGTCGCTTATGATTTTATGTTTATAAATGATAAGTTTCGCTGAGGACCATTAGATTATACGTTGTATTCATTACAAATACGTTGAGAATATAGTGATCAACAAAAATAATTCTTTTTCTTTTGAAAATTCCCTTAGAAAAACTTTTTTCAAAAAACGAATTGCTTGTGAGTAGGGTATTTAATGTGAACTTGGTTCTACCCGAATCAAGATTTGAACATTTTTTTCGTCAATACTTAAATTATTATTTGAAATATTAATATTTTAATAGCAAAATAGTTTTTAATATTTTAATATATTGTTTTGAAAAAAAAATAAATTTTTCAAAAATTAACCAAACATTAGAAAGCATTTTTATTGAATTGTTCAAATATAAAAATATTTTCTAATTTTTCAAAAAAAAATCTTCACATTGAATCCGAAGTTTATTTTAGTCGATTCATTTAGTCATATTGATATCTAACCAACTTAAAGTTTGAATTTCAATATACGCAATATTTCTCTATCCTTAGATTACAATCTCATTTATAAAAACAATGTTCACAATTTTTATAAGTTGATTTAGGTGAAATAGAGAGAGCCCCAAATGAAAAAATAAATTCCAACCTTTCTTCTTGTTTATTCCTAACAAAGTCGCAATGAAAAATTTATAAGTATTTTTTTTTATATATTATTCGGCTCTGTACTATGATTCGATTTATAATTGATATTACAAAAAATTATAATTATATACCTAAATATATTTTCATTACATACGTTAATTCAAAGATGATGACATAGTATTCTATGACTAATAGAATTGCAACACGTGACACGTTATGAATTTTTAAATGTTAATGTGGTATTATTTTTATTGCACGAACATTTTTTAAGATTTTAAAATTTAAAAAATAAATAAAATAAAAATTTTGATATTATTAATACGTAAATAATATTATATGTTATGATTGTATTAATTAAAAAATATTATATCATTATTATTTACTTTTTTAGCCATATAACGAAAATATAATTTAGATAATTATAATTTTTTTTTCTTTAGGTACAGGGCCAAATGCCTTGGTCATTTTTCAAAATCAAGGGCAACGATTTAGAGTACAGGCTTTAGCGCTTTAAGATTGAGCCGAAACGTCATCCACTACCGAATCAAAAGTCAAAACAGCGCTCAAAGTATTTCGTATTTTCCTATTGCTTTAGCTTCCGTCATGTTTCGCATTTTATTATTGGTTTAGCTTCGATTTCAAATGCGTTCCCTTCTCTATAAATCGCTTATTTCTAATTACGAGTCTCTCCATTTTCGCGCCCCAATTCCTCGACCTTCCCGCGTGTTCTCTTGGCTATCCGTCACCACCCAGTCGGAATCTTTCCAGCCGGATTACGTGTCAAACCATGTCTTGCTCTTCCGTGACTTCTTTCCCGACTCTCCGAACCATTGCCATATCTTATAACGAACTCAAGGTGAGTTCCTAATCAGCTTTGCCTCCGCTGAGTTGACTCGTTTGGATGGGATTTCAAACATAGTTGATCGTGATCATGTGCTTTAAAAATGTTAGTTTCCTTGCATTTTCCTGCAGTTTCTTGGCAACCAAACAGAGTCGATGACGTGTTATTTAAAAATATATATATTATTTTATTTTTTTGACTTCGTAATCATTATTGTAGGCATCTGACTGCGTACGCATTTATTATTATTATTATTATTATTATTAGTTTTCGTCTCGTTTATGGAAATGTATTGAAACAGGATAAGAATGCTGATCTGTCGTTGAAAATCGAAGAAGGATTTGGACCGGATGGACTAGGAATTCTATCAATTACTGATGTATGAGTTTTTTTTTTCTCTTTTGTAGAAATTTGTTTGTTCATGACTTGATGACTTGATTGATTTTCGTTTGGCAATCAAGTTTTTTCAATATGGTTTTATTTTCTTTCTTTTATTATTATTAATATTTCATTTTGATTGACAGTGTAATCGTTATTATAGGTTCCAAATTTTCCTTTATTGCGCCAAAATCTTCTATGCCTTTCATCCAGGTATGATCTGAATTTCAAAAGGAAATTATCTTATGACTCATTATCGAATAAATTTGATTTTTTTTCAATAAATTTCCTTCCTTTTTAACAGAGTAGCTGGCCTGCCTGCAGAGGTGAAGAAGGAACTTGAGGTCCCTCAGAGTAGGTAATGTTTTGCGTTTTCTTTTTGGACTAGTACTTGATACACGTCAGGGAAGGTTTTTAACTGCAAAGCGGGTTAAGAGTCAATTTTATTTTTACTTAGTTTTTTATACTATAGTTAAAGGGTATGTAATGGTAGTGGACCGGATAGATGCATTTTTTGTAATATTTTTTGAAAAATTATTTTAAAATTCAAATCCACATATTAATCTAAATTCAAATTTAATAATATTATCCATTAGATATTAGAATTTCGCAAAAAAAAAAATCAAATTTTTAGGTCAATTTTTTTTAAAGAAAACAACAAAATTAAATAAAAATTAATTTTAATTCAAAGTCGCTCATAATTAACAATCAACAAATAAGTTTTAAAATACAAAATAACAATTATAAAATGCAAAAAACAAATTAAATAATATGAATAACTAATTCCTTTAATTAAAAATATTTGTTTCGTAAAATAAAAATAATTAATAACATAAAGTATATAGTAACTTTATGAAGTTAAATTATTGATAAGATATACATATAATACATATAACGTAATTGTTATTAATCATAAATTATAAATAAATATATGATATAGCATACCATAGTTAATTAATATGGTAGATTATAATATATATCATACAGTATTATATTATATCATATGTTATGTATTAACTTAAATATTACATAATATTATAATAATACATTACATAATATAATATATTAATATTATTGATAGTATTAAATCGATGGCATATAATACTATTGACATTAAGAACTTATATTATGATAGTACTCTATATTATAATAAGAGGGATCCACTTAATAATAGTGTAAAATTAAATTAATTTTACACATATTTATAATTTTTATACGATTTATATTTATTTAATCCGACTATCATATTTCATATTCTATTCATAGATTATATATGTTGGATTTGAGTATATTAAAAAAAATCTAACTATTTAATTGATGTAAAAAACTTTAAACTATTAGATATATATTGAAAAACAATATTTTCGATTGATATTATAAAGATATTAGATTGACTTGAAAGTTGACATGCATGACGATTATAGTTATATTATTAAATCCACCAGTGAGTTTTTAAAATATTAATCTTATAAAAAGTTATGCAAGTGTGTAAAATTTATTTAGTTTAAGTTTTACACTAGTGTAAGTAAATCTCTCCTCGTATTTTAATATTATGTTATATCAAATAATTTTATATAATATATAATATATAATATTTAAATATATTATTTGTATATAATATTATAAAAAATATTTATATAAATACTATTTATTCTAATTATACATACTTATATAACTATTGATATTGTAATACAAAATATGTTATTATATTATACCATATAAATATTTTGTAATCATATATATAATCTATATCATTACAATTATATGTAGTATATAATTAATACATATATTATATAATATACAATGTGTGTGTAATTATATTATAATGTTGTAAATGCAATAAAATGTATCATATTATGATAAGTATATTTATGCAATTAGAGTGATTTAGTTAATTAAGCTGATTAAGTTATCAAATATTGATTTTATAAAAGTATATCTTTAAAACTTAAAGGAATTTAATATAATTAATTAATTTAGTTTTATAGCTAATTTATTATTATATATTATTTTGAAAACATTTTTTAAATTATTCTTATACTTATATATAAATTAATTTTAGTTGCAAGCTATTTCAAGGTCTAAGTGAATCCTTAATATCTGAATCTGTAAAAAACGATTAAGATTAATGCAGATATGGGAATTCGCACTAGTATTACTTGTAAGTCTAAAAACTAGACTAGCAATGAATGAGACAGTTTTCCTTTCTTTTCTCCTTTCGATCTAGATGTTCTTGAAATAGAGTGTCATGGATTTCTATTGGATTGCATTGCACGTTGACTTCACGCCGTGTTCTTTTTAATTATCATTTACCTACAGGTTCACTTTTGGATGGAGTCATGGGAAAGAACAGTTTGAATCTGGGAAACCTGGTAAATGCTTACACACTTTGGATCTTACAACTTGATATATTTACGCATGAGTCAATACAATGCAGTTTTATTGATTTTCTTTGTATTTGTATATAATCGTAGATCAGAAAGAACCAAAAAGCTGATATAAAGCAGGCCTCACTAACACTTAACATTCTAGTTGCACTCAACGCTAAAACATATTAAACTGCTTATAAACATCAACCTTGCGCAAAGTGCGTTTTCTTTCCTTTTTCTTCCTCAAATCCCAACATTTATGGAATACTATTTTCTGTCTGCTTCCCATAATTGTAAAAGCATGCCCTCAGGGACAGGCAGAGAAAAAGATCTTGTTTTCAGAGATATTGTTTAACTGGATTAGGGAAGGCGTTGAGTGAAATTTTGCTACATATACGTTCAATTTTAAGTTTCATTCAGAGGAGAAAGGCTCTTTCAATTTGTTTGATGTCAGATCTGAAACAAAACTAACAGCCCATTTGGCAAGGTGTAATAGGGCATGGAATCAGGCCAAATTCAGCAGGCCTACGCCCAATGGATGTTTGTTTCAAAAAGCAGGAAGAATAAGGGAGGTTGAATCAGGCCTTATTAAGGAAAAGTCTGAAGACATTCAATGCCCCACTGATTATTCAGGCTTAGATGGAATAAGAAATTAATTTAGGAGATTTTAATCTTACAGTATTTCATTTACTTTACTATTAAAGTTTTTTCATTGCAGCTTTATTTCATCTCACATAATAACTTTTCAATTATAGCCGTATTCTATTTTAGTGAGCCAAACATACTGTAAAAGACTTAAGCAACTTTTGTTGATCTTGGGTGCTTTTTCTAAAAATTAAGTAGTGAGAAATGCCTTAAAAATGTCTGCTTCTTCTTATATAATTGATTTTAATTTTTTTTTGTAGTTTATGCTCAAAATTTTGTTTCTTTTTAATTTTGGGATCTTTAGATTTTTTTCCCTTTAATGTTTTGAACTTATTTCTGTTTAGTGCTATGCAGATCTTCGTTTTTAATTTTGGGAGTTTTAGATTTTTTTTCCCTTTAATGTTTTGAACTTACTTTTCTTTAATGCTATGCAGATTTGCTGAAAGGTTCGTTCTATGCAAATCCCCTAATTGATGTGTCTACAAACGATGAATACTTGATTGAGAGGTAAAAGTGGAAGGGAGAGCCTTAATGAGTACCTTATTTGCAGTTTCCCTATGTAGCATTTCTTAGATTGGCTCGGAGACTGGTTCCATCTTATTTTTTTCTTAACGTGTAGACTCTTACATGAGTACCATATTTGCATTTTCCTTATATAGTATTCTCTTAAGTTAGCTTAGAGACCAGGTCCCTGATTTTTTTATGTCTATAGCTCTTATATTATATAACATGTAAACTATGTCGTATATGATCTTGCTTAGATGTTCTATTGATCAACCGTCCTCTACTTGTAGGTATCCAGCATTTTGCGGAACAAACATATGGCCTCAGGCTGCTTTGCCAGAACTTGAAGTGGGTATGTCCACCTTTCTTCTTTTATGGAATTTAAGTATGTCTTAATCTTTTAGTAAGTTATGAGGAAAAAATATCAAAAATTTATTTATTTTGTCATCAAGCGCCGTCTTATTATTTCATCTGAAATAGGATTTCTGAATGCTGATTATTGGTCACTGCTCTGTAGCTTTCAAAGCTCTGGGGAAGCTGATCTTTGATGTTGGGTTGCTGGTGGCATATCACTGTGATCAATATGGTAAGTTCCTGTTGAATTCCAGTTTTCAAATACAGAGAATATGAAGGTGGATTGTTGCATTTCTAGACCTAAATTATGCATACCAGGTTCACTGATAGAGCATCACAGTTTTTTTTTTTTGCTGAGATTAGACCTTTGAAAATCCAGAGGGGGGGGCACATTTAAATATTTTGAATTTCATATATTTAGATCTGACCATATACCATGATATATGAGCTGGATTCAGCCTAGTCCTTTTGAATAAATTGGCAACTGTAGCCTCTTGATACTATAATCTTTTAAATTTATCTTAAACAGAGATCAAAACCTTTTTGTTTGCCATCTTGAGTTACTCTTTTATTTTATGATTGCATTGGGCAGTATCTAGGAGGATGAAAATGCACAATTATGAAGGTCTTGAACAAATACTTCTTTGCTCTCGTTGCCATAAGGGCCGTTTGCTTTATTACTTTCCTGCACAACTGAGGTTTTTTCTTTTTCTTTTTTTTTTTTCAGTAGGTTTCTAGTTATTTATTATTTCATAGTTGAACAGTTAACCTTCTCTCTAGCTTCTAGAATTTATCCAGTAAAATATGATGTTACTTGCAGTAATCATGAAGAAAATGGTAATTCCGTTTCATCTTGGTGTGGATGGCATACTGACTTTAGCTCACTGACAGGTGATAAGTCTTTACTCTAATCTTATTGCTTTTCTGGCTTGAGCTTATTTAACTACCTTATTCATAACACTCGCCTTATATCACTAAGAAGATTTAATTAATGGAAATTGCTAATGTCTTTGTGCCTGTTTAAAACCGTTAATTAATGAAAACCTATTGTCGTCCATCTTGGTCAGTCTAGCTTTTGTTGCTAATAATTTAGGAAGTAATACTTAAGATGAATTAAAAACTTGTTACGCTATATTAGGATATTTAGGTGATATTGCTGAAAACAGGAAAACTGGAATCAATGAGCTTTGCTTCCAAAGCATGTCAAGACTAATCCACCCTCCATAGGTGCTATGATATTATCCATTTCATTTGCTGAAAATGTAGATAAGCCTATTTCAGACATTAAGACAAGTTGCATGGTGGTCTAATGTTAGTTCAGAACAAAGTCAAATGCCATAGTTTAAACTTCAAATAGAAGTGAGAACCTTTCATGGGCTAGAAGTTAAGGATGTTTCTTATGTAAAGCACATCTTAGTTAAAAAATTGATATGACTATGAGAAGATTAAAGAAAAACTTGTTGGATTATGGACTATTAAACTATTGAAGTTGCTTACCATTTTAAGCGAAACACTCCTGAGGTTAGGCTTTATTTTTTGTCCGCTTCTTTTAGTAGCTTTGCAAAAAAGATTGATAATTTGATATCATAGTTGTCTATTTTATGTATGTTCCTGATTCCTGCTTCAATTTAATATGTAGGTCTGACATGTGGCATGTACAAGAGGAATGGTGTAGAAATATCTTGTCCTGATAGTGCTGCTGGCCTTCATATAAGAAGACGGAGTGGTCAAATTGTCAGAGTATACATTCTTGGTCACAGTACTCTACTTATCAATATTTGCATGACATGATCATGTCTATTTATAATGACTTGTTTCCAAAGCATTCTTCATCGTAATTCCTTGTCTAGGACCAGTAGCTTCTCATTTATATGTAATATATATATATATATATCAAAAAAATTAGGCATCATATTAGCTGATGTGTCAGTCTCCGCAAGTGGGATGATATTTTGGAGTTAAAATTTTGCAAGCTCCTTCAGGTAATGGGGAATATTGAATTAAAAAAAAATGCTGGCAAGAATGAGCTTGCTAAGGGCTTAAAGTGCTATATCCCATACAAGATTTTGATGTCAGTTCCAGCTGCATCCAAGACATAAGTAAATGACATTATAAATTATTGGCATTGGAGAATACCATAAAATTGATCATGTGTATCAAATGAACAAAGTTTGGTCATGGATGGAACATAAAATGCATCCAAAAAATGTGAGTATGCTAGAAATTGGTGTTTTGTTCATTTTAACTTTTCTATATTTTGTAAATCTTAAATATTCCCTAGTCTGTTGAGCTTGCAACTTGAGAAATCGGAAAAGGGCTTGCAAAAGCAATGGCTGTGGTTTAACCAATTATTTCAACCAACAGCCAAAATGTTGACCCTCATTACCTATGATTGCCATGCTTTAGAAGAACATATATAGAATATAACTTGGGTTTTTTACGCTCTAGGCTATTTTTGGAGAAGATGAAATAGCATACCAAATTGGCGAGACCACTGAAATTTTTTCTCAGGGTTATCTTTGTGCAACACCTCATAGTGTTCGGGTATTTTCTACTCTCGGAGAAAAAAAAAAATCCTTTCCATTGTCATGTCCTCTATAATATCCATTATTCATTGATTCTGTTAGGCACCAAAAGGAGAGGAGGTTTCTGGCGTTGATCGATCAACATTTGCATTATTTATGCAACCTGATTGGTAGGTTAATCATCAACAATGTTCAATACCATGTTTATTGACTTTACTTCACTTGTGTGGGATTGATTTTAATGGTAGAATAATGAGTGTGATGGTGTGTTCCTGTGTTTTCAGTTCAGTAGTCAGTTAATGTTTTCATAATGTCATTCTCTGCCGTGTGGAAACGAGTTATTAGTATTTGGTTAAGAAGATCAGTTTGATTTAGATTGTCCCTTGTTCCCCCTTAATTGTAGGGATGAAAAGCTCGATTTTCCTGAGGACGTTCGTATTCATAAAGAGGTATGTTCTTATAATTCTACCATTCTTGGAAGCGAAATTCAATTGTTGTGTGAAACCACATCTAGCCGGTAGACTGGTGATTGGATTTGGAAGGAACTTAATGCTAGAGCAGCTTTTACTTTCAGGATTATTTGCATCGTATATAATTACGATCTTTTAACTAATATTGCACCAAATCTTTATTTTCTCAAGGGACTCGTTTCCAATACTTATTTCTTACATATTTTCGAACATGAATATAGAGACATGACTTTCTAAAGATCCTTTATATACATGAAAAACTTTTTTAAAAAAAAATTATAACATATCTGTTTTAGAAATATACCCATATCCAATACTCATATACAAGTCCGAGTAACATAAATCTTAACTAGAACATTGAACTTTATTCGATTATCTAAACCATCCCATAGAATCAAAATATAAATTATTATTATTATTATTATTATTATTATTATTATTATGTCGGGGTGTCACACATTAGTTGGTGAATTTTTGTTGTGCAATGGTTTTTCAGCTGATACCATCAAATGGCAGTCTTACTTTTGGAGAGTATTCTGAGATGCTCCTGGACAAATATCAATACAAGAAAGCATAAAAGAACTGTATTATTCTCTCCTAGCAACTTTTTTATCTTTTTTTTTATCCTCCTAATGCGATAGGTACACTAAATAATGCAAATAATCAATAATATTTCTTTGTAAGCTTCATCTTCATTTCTTACGAACTAAACAAATTTATAGCTCCTTGGGTGCAATTTGTTTTTTATTTATTTATTT
>JBBYHO010000016.1:3049137-3061836 GCA_038382025.1 Adansonia gregorii | reverse complement strand
ATTTAAATAATATTTAAATTATTATTTATTAAATTATTATTTATATAGTATAGTATTATTTAATTTAAATATAATTACAATAATTTTTTAATAATTTAGAATTTTATTTTTTATCCTTCTTATATCTAAATAAAATTCTCAAAAATCCTAATTATTATTTTTTGTAAAATAAATAATCCTAATTTATTCAGTCCCTTTACTATCTTGCTTGTCAATGTCCACTTCCATCCAAACAGTTCACCAATCCCAGCCTCTACACTTATGTGATCAAGATTGATACTAATATTTTGCTTTATATCATATTTCAAAATTTCATAAATATATTTTTTGTGCTCAAGTTAAAAAAAAAAAAAAAAGAAAAAAAAACAATAGTTGATAGGTTTGATAAGGCCTTATTTCTTCTCCAAGCCTGCCAAAATTGGGCTTAAAGGAAAATGACATATAAGATGTTGGAAACTCTAATGGTAAGCCCAACTCAATTAATTAAGCCCATTCCAATTTGTGGAATCCAAACGACGTCATTTTAAAAGCATTTTCTTCAACTTTCAATTACGCAATCCATAAACCCTAAATCGCTAAACTGCAAAAACGGGAGTTATTAAGGACCAAGGCTTTATCAACCTCATTTTTTAGCCCTTTTTTTTTTTTAAAAAAAAAGAATTAAATTCCATTATTTGGCTTTTATTTCTTCTCGGTTCTTATCAAAACTTGGGAGTGTTTGTTTTTCATCGGAGGTCAAAATCAATCAACTGCGAATTTCAAAACAATGTTGGATGAAAGTCAGTTCGACGTGAATTTCAAATTGTTAGCACTCCGGATCCCTCGCGAGCTCTGCAAAATCGTCACTCGTTTGCTCAACGGGTATGCCTCCGCTTTTTGAAATTAATTCTTAATTTCAGTTTTTTTTTAGCTTAAAATTTTGATTTTGTAGATACTTGCTGGACAAGCCTCGTGTTAAACCTATAACTGAAGATCCAACAAGTGAGAAGAACCGTTACGTGATTTTGTCTGAAAGAGTTCAAAATCCTGGTAACAAACAAATCATTGTAAAATTTCCCACCTTTTGTTGTTTATTTATTTATTTATCTATTTATTTTTAAATTTTTTTCTTCACTGTTAGAAATTTATTTTTGAAATAGAACAGATTTATCAGATATTTCAAGCCAAATACTTGATGAACTCAAGAAGTTATGTGAGATTGAAGTAGTCCCATATTCGTTGACACTTGGATATTCCTATTGGACTGCTGGTCGGTTGTTTTCTTCTCTTTAATTAGATGCCTGTCTATGCGATTCTCTTTCATTCTTATATATATTTAGTTTCAATCCTGAGTTTAAAGGGTGGTGTATGGATTTGTAGATCATATATTGGAGCAAATTCTGCCTCCTGGGGTGGAGGTACCTTCATCTTTCGAAACAATAGTTAAGTTTTTAACTGGCCCTTCATTTGAGCTTTCCTTTTGTTTTTCACCCTGCATGTCTTTCTTGTTGCTTTTAATACCTATGTTACCCGGACTTGGGGTGAATGCCGGATATAAAATATGCTCAAACAAGTATGCTTATTTTTTCTACGTTTTTTTTTTCTTTTTCATATATTTTTATGAACATGGGTACTTTAGGGAAAATGAAAAGTCTGGGGTAACATAGTTCAATACCATTGGCGTCTAATATTTCGTCTGAACTCTGCAGGTCACGTTGCCCATCTTAATGTACACGATGAATTACTTCCTTTCAAAGATGTGATTGGAAAAGTCATATATGATGTGAGGTTTCCTTTGTCTCTATCCTGAACATTTAATCATCTTTCACTGCCATTGTCCACAAATAAGGTGTAACTTAGTTTAATGTGTTGGACCTGTTATTTGCATTTAATTCCTTTTTCCATCTTCATCATTTCATGCTAGCCCTCCATTTTGCTTCCTATGCGGTAAAACTATCTTTTATGGCACTTAATCGAATTTTTTTCCTTGCTAGAACTTCAAACCCTCTGTTTGCAAAGATTCTTAAATTGATATTAGTACTATTGGGATCTCTTTTCCTATTCTTTCGTTGATCATATCTTTGTGCTTTGATCAGGAACTGTAACGCTTGCTGCTTAGTATCTTTAGTTCTTTAACATTTAGTTACTGTTTTATTATGATTGTTGTTATTACTTTGCTTCTAATTGTCCATATCTGGTGCTGATTGCTCCAAATTTAATCTCTTGGCAGAAAAATTACCCAAGAATTAAAACAGTAGTTAATAAAGTTGGAACGATTACAAATGAGTTTCGAGTGCCAAAATTTGAAATTTTGGCTGGAGAAAGTGATATGGTTACAGAAGTGAAGCAATATGGGGCAATATTCAAGCTAGATTACAGCTTGGTTTATTGGAATTCAAGATTGGAGCATGAACACATAAGGCTTGTATCACTGTTCCGTCCAGGGGAGACAATTTGTGACATGTTTGCTGGTATTGGACCCTTTGCAATTCCAGCAGCACAAAAAGGATGCGTAGTGTATGCAAATGATTTAAATCCAGACAGTGTTCACTATTTAAAGATCAATGCAAAAATCAACAAGGTTGATGGTTGTGTTTTTGCATCCAATATGGATGCTAGGAAATTCATTTACCAATTGATGGCGGTACCAGTTTGTGAAATTAATTTAGAATCTGATGATTCCATGGTCAAAGCTTGTAACACTTGCTGCAGCATAAAGGCCATTGATGATGCAAAGGCAGAAGGCACAAAACTAGATGGTACTGTGTTTTTATTTAATGCACCATCTTCCTTTAAGCCCAATAAGTTCATCAGAATTTTCCTTTCTTTTTTAGTGAGGGAGAAAGAAGTAGCTGGTAATGTTGTCAAAAATGAACTGGAGGACATGCAAAATTCTTCTAGGACTGTAGATGGATCTGTAGTTGCAAGTAAAAGACCTCCAGATTGTTTCACAGAAGGTATGACAAGAATGCACTTCAGGCATTAGGTTATAACTGAAGAACTTGCAATAATCATATATTTCCATTTTTCTATCTCAACGACTTCCGAAGCTAGAATAGCTATATATGTAGTTATTTTTCACTTTTTTTTACGATTGAAAGAGTGAGAATTTTTGCTTTGATATTGCAGAGAATGGAAATGCCCACAGTGTTCATAAGAAAAAAGGAAATACACATAAGAGGATAAAAGGCTCTGTTCTGCCGAAAGCTAAGGCCTGGGAGCATGTTGATCATGTGATAATGAATCTTCCTGCTTCTGCTTTACAATTTCTAGGTAGATATTGTCTCTAATGTGTTATTTGTATATCAATACATCTGCAACTGTGTCTGTGTGTGTTTGCTCTTGTTCTTCAGACTACAGGCTCAGTATTCCCCATTGGATTACTTTACCTTTTGCTAATCAGGGGGAAAGATCTGTTGATTGTTATGTTACCTCAAGTTCATCTTTCTTTCCTTCATTTTGTTTGGAGTTTTTTATTTTCTCCTCGTAGGATTTTTAGTTGGTAAACTTGGGTATATATGTTTGTAATTATTAATGCCCTGTTCTCTTGAATATTAATTTTATTGCTATAAACTAAGAATATCTGGCGCTACTAGAAGTACTAAATGCATCTGATTAATATTGTTTTCATTGGAAAGATGCATCCTGTTAATCTTGTATTTAAATTTCAAGTGCATTATTTTCCTCCACCCTCGGCGGAGGTGAAGGGGAAATGGATGACTTCCTTGCTGCTTATGCAACTTTTGGCTCTAATTGTGATTTTTTTTTCCCGTCTTTTGCGAATGCAAGAATAGAATTTATTGTGTATATTACTTGTCCTTTTCATACATGCTACCAGTTTATCATTTTGCTGTATGATGCTCCTCTGCTTGAGTATTTAGTCAAAGAAGTTAAATTTTTCCCCCCAGACGCATTCAGAGCTATTATCTCAAGGAAGTACTGGAAAGGGCCTCTTCCCTTGGTTCACTGCTATTGCTTCATACGAGCAAATGAAACTAAAGAATTGATAATATCAGTAAGTCTGCTGTGCTATGATTTGTATTTCATTAATAACTTGTTTTAATAGCTTCATAGGTTATCTGGGTAAGTTCCTGGAGTAAGAAGTTTTAGGTCGTTTTTTTTATACCTACTCGTTAAACTTACTTGCGTCGGTCCACAACATGGATGATATTCTTTCCCGTCACTATCTTGTCCTTTACATAGGCCACCTTTAATCTAGTTCATTTGGCAAGGTCCATAGGATGCAAAAACTTGTCTGTTAATCTTTCAATATTTTATTTATGCTGTTAAGTGCCTTCGATTTCTCAAATCTTTTACAGGTGGCAGAGTCTGCCTTAAATGCCAAAATAAAAGACCCAGTATTTCATAGGGTTAGGGATGTCGCTCCTAACAAGGTACAAACTACTGGCTTTTATCTGTTCTATTTTTTATAACCTGATCTCCACCCAAGCCCTCAGTGTTTGATGAGGCTGGACGAGGAATTTGCATGGTTTTGCAATGGCACCTATTGAACTATACTTCATGGGTGCAGGCAATGTTTTGCTTAAGCTTTAGGCTGCCAGAAGCATGCTTTATTGAAGACACCGCCAACTTTACTGGTCATGCTACTGGTGGATTATGAGTTATGATCCACCCTTAAAAGTCGGAGGCGCTGAAGAATTTGAGTGCTGCTAACCTGGCATTGATCTCAGGAAGTATCCGATTTTCTAGCGCTTGATCTTTTGTTTTTGGCTTGTATGTATATTGATCTTTTGTTGCAACTCCTAAGACACCCGATTTAATCGCTCCTACGTGCCAAAATGAAGTGTTGGTAGTGGGTGTACTATAAGGGTAGAAAACTATTTCTTTCATGAAATATAGTAGTGCTACAATTTTCTTCATTGATTTTTTTTACTAAGGAGGTTGCAACTTAGGGACAAAGGAAGAGGTTATAGATGTTAGGATACGAATTTTGATCTTGTTGGATGTTACTTCTTATTGGTAATTGCATGAATCAAGTAAACTAAACTTCTTTTGAAGATTATTTATTTGTCGAGTCCAGAGTTAGGGGGAAAAGAGACTATTGGTTTTCATTAGCGTACATGAATCGGACTGTGACTGAAAATTTTTCTTTTTTTTTCCCCTAAATTCGGATCAGGTGTGGTCTAAAAGCTTGAATTATTGTTCATAAAATAATAAAATATTAAATAAATAGATAATTCGTGCCAAATTGGTACAAATTAAGAAAAACCATGTCTAAGACTTAATCTTTGGATGGGTCTAGGTTTTCTCATCATTCTTCTGTGAGTTTTACGCACTAGTTCACTTAAGCATTACTGTGAGGCATCAAAAACAAATTCTAAGCTTAAATACATAAGAATCATTGTGAGGTATAAAAAACAAATTCTAAGCTTAAATAGATTGCACCCATGTTTATGTAATGTCCTTAATCCAGGCTACTTCGCTTCGGCAGGGATGGCAGGCCCTAGCGGCTTAAGTGGTCATATTTCCCAATGGTCTTGGCCTTGGGAAGCAGAGTATGTAATCTACATTCTTCGATGGTGAAGTGGCATGTTCTTTCTTAGGTAATTATCCCAGGGGACCCATACCCTTTTCCTTGTAATATTGCAATTGCATCCTGTCCTCAGCTGAATGCGTTGTGCAACCATAGATAAAAAAGCCCTAAAGGCTGAAAGGTTAGCTTTGCCCTGTATTTTACAGAATTTTTTTTTTAAAAAAACCCACTTTTGGCACCGGTTGGTTTTAGAATCTCTTATAAGAAAAATTATAAATTTATTAAATATTATTATAATTTTATAAATTAATTAAGTTAAATTTGAATTAGAATTCTTAGGGCTTTTGTCTTTGAATCCCCAACACCAACAAGCCAAAAAGTAGACAAGTAGAGAAATCTCTTTATATATGTTGTTCAAAACATCCGTCAATGGGATTTCTTTCTTTCTTTCTTTCTTTCTTTCAACTCAAGCTGTAAAGTGTGAAGGTAATGCCATTATCTCCAACTTTGCATTTGTGTTCAGATGAATTTTCCCTTTTTTATTATTGTTTTCTTTTATATTTTCACTGTGCCAAATTGACTCCCAAGTCAATTCGAAAACGAAGCTTGCTGACTGACCTTTTTAAAATATCATTTCTCATAATTCTTTTGATACGAAAACTTGCAAAAACTCTCTTAAGTGGCATTTATGTATGTGTATAAGTATGTATGTATGTACATATATGCTTTACCTGATCAAATGACCTTGGATTCATGTTCTCAAAAACTAAAACAACATTATGGGAAAGATAAATTGTGTTTTTAATTTCGTAATTAAACTAAGAATAAGATTAATATTTACATATATAAAAGTACGAATGTGAAATTTTTTTTGAATTGACAAAAATGATCGTAATTGTTAATTATAATAAGAACTTTAATCAAAATTGTTACTTTAAAGATTATTATTTTTATTGTTCACATATTTGTTTAATTAGATGTGCTAGAATATTGTAAAAGTGAGTTGAGTCCTCCTCTGACTTGATGGTTTTTGATTACATGTTGCTGCTAATTTGTTATTTTAATGATTTTTTTAAGTAATTAAATCTTATTCCAATCCATACGTCACTATACTAATTGATTTTTGAAACAAAGTTTATAGTTCTACAACATTTCTAATCATTTAACTACAATTATTATTTTTAAAAAAACTTTTATTATTATTCACGTTGATTTATATGGCCACTTCCAGTACTCACAATCTTTGACGTCAGTCAACGTCATCTTTTGTCAAATTAGAATACGAAAATCAAATGGTCATGGTAAATAATTAGATCAACTATATTTTCTTCTTTTGAAATAATTGACTATTAAATTAATGAATTTTTCAGTAAATTAAATCATAAGTATGATAAAAATTACTCAAAACAAAAAAGTTTTGCATTCTTTTTTGTTTTTAAAGTGACGAAAATTTTAACTTATATCGACAAATCTTTTAGTATCATATTATTATGATATATATAAATAAATAATTTTATTTTTAATGAAGCTAAATTATACGATTCAGTGACAATGTTAGACTTACTCATTGTCGATGCAACTTGTTCGGTCCGATTCATTAATAGGAATTTTTATAATTCAGGTCGACTTAGCAAAATTTTGGATTATTGTTTACTAATGATATAAAAATATATTTAAAATTTTTAATGTTATTTAACCAATAAAATGAAATTTTCAAGTAGTTCAACCCGGTAAAATAAAGAATTTCCTAAACCGCTCGACAGTGTTATATTGCTTAGACATTTTGGGACATAAAAAGGCATACTCTGGAAAATGGATTTAACTGAATAACTGAATTAAGGAACGAATCTTACATTCTTTTTTGTGTGTGTGTTTTTTCCTCCGTTTTTTAGTAGTATAAAGCCAAAACCATTAAAGAAATCGTCAACTTGGCCATGAAGCTTCAGGAAAGCCAAATGATGAAAAGTGAAGAAAAAGAATAGTGTCCACACTACAAATATTACTCGTTTTGCCCCTTCCAATGGCCTGTAAAATCAGGAATAAGCACCAAAACTATTCCCCCCTTTTCTCTCTTCCACTCTCTTTGCATATTCCAATACCTTAACCTCTCAAAACCCAATCATTAAGTTTGCTCACAAATCATCATTGTTCTTGATTCTTTCTGAATCCAAGAAAGATTTCAAGAGAACCCCATTAAAGAAAAAAACAAAAAAGAAAAAGAAATGTCACTAAAAAGAATGTTAGACAGCCCATTATATCTCTTGTTATTGTTGTTTCTTGTTTTAATGACTCTGGTTTCGAATGGAAATGGTGTTGGGGTGAACTGGGGAACCATGGCAACCCACCAACTCCCACCGAATAAGGTGGTGAAAATGCTGAGAGATAATGAGGTTCGTAAGTTGAAGCTTTTCGAGTACAATGAGGGGATTATGACGGCTCTAACCGGGACAGATATTGAAGTGATGGTGGGGATTCCTAATAGCATGTTGAAACAGATGAGTGAGGATCCAGGAGCTGCTGCTTCTTGGGTTTATAATAACGTCAGTGGTTATTGCTATGATGGGGGAGTCAATATCAAGTTGAGTAGCGCATTTTCTCCCAAGTTTATTTACGATGTTTCTTGCCTTGCATTTCTTCATGCATGCACTGTTCTTCTTGAATGAAACTGTTTTATTCATTAATTTTTCACTCACAAGATTCTCTCTTGTTTATCTTCAGATTAACTCTTGAGTCAGGTTTCTCATTGTTAGTTCTTTCCTTTGGCATTGTTGATGTTAGTTTTTTCTGCTCGATTTCTCTGTTTCTTGGAAATTATGGTTCCAGCTGGTTTATAAATGTGAGACTGGTCGTTTTGATTTCTTCGAGGGCAGCTTTTAAAGTCATTTTTCTGAGCCATTTGTTCGCTATTATGACACTAGGATGGGCTGATTTCTTGATTCTGATAAGCAATATTGAGTGTTATATATATATATATATATATATATAGGAAGTCAAGATTTAGGGGGAATTGGGGAAAGGTAACTTTATAAGTTGGAATCCAACCTAAATAGCAGGAATTCACTCTTGAAAAAGGTGGTTGAATCATTTGGCTAAGATCAGGATCATGTCAGTGGTCGACCTCTTTTAACTGTCAATTCCATATGGCATGTTGCCTGAGGTCCTGCCAAAGCATTTGACAGCAACACACTCCACTTCTAAAAGGTCGCACATATTTGCAGACTCCATGCATCATCCGGTCAAAAGCCATCATCTCCCCATGCCAATGAGCTGGAGGTGACTCATGTCACTGGCCAGGGAGTTCAACTTGGATGGCTGATGAGTTCCTTTGGATATATGGTTAAAAAAGAAAATAAGGGGGGCATATCTACTTTGTATTTGCACATTATCTATATAGGACTTTCGCAATTTTAGCTAAGTAAAACCTTTCATGTAGTCATTTCGGGAGCTTTAGAACAAGCCGCATATATATTAAAGTACTGTCATTACATGTCGATTAATTTTATTTCTGTAGGTTGGTGTGGAACAACTAAAACAATTGTTTTGGTTTCGTGACATGAAATTTACTTTGAATTTGTTTTGGCAGGTATGTTGCTGTAGGTAATGAACCTTTCCTTGAAACATACAATGGCACCTATCTACAATACACATTACCGGCTCTCAGAAACATTCAGAAAGCCCTTGACGGATCCGGGGTTAAGTGTCAGTACAAAACCACAGTTCCTTTCAATGCCGACATCTACAACTCCCCGGAATCCAATCCGGTTCCATCTGCTGGTGACTTTCGGGCTGAGGTCAAGGACCTTGCAATTGAAATAGTCCAGTTCCTATATTTACATGATGCGCCTTTCACTGTCAATATCTATCCCTTCCTCAGCCTTTATGGCAATGATTATTTCCCTGTGGAGTTTGCATTCTTTGATGGAGCGAGCAAACCTCTTAGAGATGGTACTAATGTTTACAGAAATGCATTTGAGGCAAACTTTGATACCCTCGTTTATGCTTTGAGTAAAGCTGGATTCCCTGACATGGAGATCATAGTTGGAGAAGTTGGCTGGCCAACTGATGGTGACAAAAACGCCAATATCCGAAATGCAAAGAGGTTTAACCAAGGATTGATCAAGCATGCTTTGAGTGGAATAGGAACCCCAGTTCGGAAAGGGAACATTGAAGTTTATCTATTCAGCCTTATAGATGAAAATGCTAAAAGCATTGAACCTGGTGGCTTTGAGAGACATTGGGGAATCTTCGAGTTTGATGGAAAGCCAAAATATCAACTGGACGTAACAGGTTTCGAAACTGACAAAGGGCTAACACCAGTCGAGGACGTGAAATACCAGCTCAAAAGATGGTGCGTTCTGAATCCTGGAGCGACTGACTTGGAAGATTTGCCTGAAAGTGTTAGCTATGCTTGCAGCTTGTCGGATTGCACTGCTTTGGGTTACGGTTCCTCCTGCAATCACTTGACCGCTCAAGGAAATGCGTCATATGCTTTCAACATGTACTATCAAGTGAATAACCAGCACCTTTGGGACTGTGATTTCGATGGTTTGGCTATAGTCACTGACAAGAATCCATCCGTGGAAGGTTGCCAGTTCCCTGTCATGGTAGCTTCTGGTTATTCTTACATGCTGGTTCATAACCATGGTGGTCTTTTGGACGTTTTGCTGAGAATTATTGGTGCATTTATTGTACTATTTTCATTTCTGATATGAAATTTCATAGTATGAAATAGTAATTAATTTCCATGAAAGAAAAAACCATCTAATATTCTATTACTTTCTGATACCCTAAAACCTTTATTGGAAAGCTGGGAAAGGTATGGGGGCCATTTCAGGAATAATCAAGAATCCAATCAAATCCCTCTTTGGACTTTAATATATATATATATATATCTGTGTGTGTGTGTGTGTTATGATTTAGCTTTTCTGTCTGGTTGCCATTTAACATAGTGCTTAGTTTGATTAAAATTTTCTATTTAATTAAGGTGCTGCGTTTCTGACATTATAATCTTCAAGACTAAAAAGAAAAAGGTAATATGGTGTATTTGCCATGAGTCAAAGATTCCTTTTCGTTGCTGCCAATTTGTATTTCCAACAAAAGGGGAAAAAAAGTGTCTTCTTATAGGAATGATATATGTCAAAGGGAAACATCTTAGTGCCCAATGCTTCTGCTAGACTGCTGTACCAATTCCAACCAATTGCTCCGGTAAACGAGAAATCTAGGTTGCTTAGACTTAAAATATCCGTATCGAATACTTGTATTTAATATATTTTTGAACATGAGTATAAAGATGTGATCCTCAAGAACCTTCCAAACGCACGAAAAAACTTATAAAAATTATATATATTCATATTCAACATTCACAATGAAATTTAGATACCATTGACAGAAATAATTATGCTATAGTAGTTGGTTACAAGTTCGTCCATGGTACTGGGTGGATAAGATGAATCACTATGTCTTTGTATGTAATTTATCAACACATATTACTGATTATTTGTAGATCTATTAAGAAGTCAAGTTACTCATCCAACTCGACAGATTTAATCAATTCGAGTTGGGTTTTAGACATGTATTTTCATATTTAATAATTAAAAAAAATATTTTCATATAAATTTAATTATAAAATAATAAATTTTTTATTTTTTATTAATTATGTTAAGTTAAATTGAAAATGAGTTGAATAAAAATTTTAAAATTTTTTCAAACAGTGATCCGACTTGACTTATAAATACTTTTAGTTATTTGTATATCTAAATAATATTGAAACCGTATTCCATTATAAATACGTAGTTACGATGCTATGATTGTGCGTAATAATTAGCATCACTATTTACGAGAGCTTATTATTACCCTCATTGAACTTAAAAAAGTAAAGAGATGATTCATTTTCATTTCAATTTGACTGCTATTGTCGTAAATTAAGATTTAAAAGAAAAAAAAATGATGGCGTTTGGTGAAGGTGAGGGCCATTGAGCCCTTAACATTTGTGATTTTTCCATAAACAAAGAGACTCAAGTTCATAGATCAATGCTTTCAAAAAATTTTTTTATGCCTTAAAACTGAATAAACTTTGAATTTGTTTATTTGATTTAGATCAAAACCATCATCCTGGAATGTTTTTAATGCTTTCAGTTATGGAATTGATCAATAGGGTGCCGAGGATTGCTGATATATTGTCAACACACTTTAATGATCAACGAAAGGCAATCTCATCACGCTTCAACCGAAAACCAATTGAAAAGCTAGTTTATTGCAATAGCTAGAATCATTAAAGCAGAATAGCATTGTAATCAGATAATTAGTTAGTAAGAATGAAATAATTATTTTATGAGAATGAAAAAAATTAAAATTAAATAAAATAATTATTAAAATAAATTTAAATATTTAAAAAATTAAATTTTTTAAAATAATTTTTTATTTTATTTAAAATTAAAATAATTATTCAATAAATTAAATATTAAAAAATTATTTTAAAATTTTACATAATAAAATTATTATTTTATAAATTCAATAACCACGTTATCACATGCTTCCTGTAAAATTCTCATTCCCTCAAATCAGATGCCCCTAGTTTATGCAATGTGAAGTAGGTCAGGGAATGAAAGAGACAAGTTCATTTTTTGCAGTTTGCAACGGAACTTTAGGTCTGATATTTGCTTTTAATAAATGCTTCTTCGAAAGACTCATTTCGAGTAACAGTCACCTAAATAACTACTTGTTTTAGCTTAAAAGAATGTTGTTTTTGAATGCTGTGTAAACGTGGCAGAAATTTAAGATGAGATTTAGAATGATTCAGGTACAATAAAATTGTTCTGTTAAGCCTTGATTCATAAATTCGTAAAATCTTTTAAATTTAATTTAATTTAATTTAAGTATTATAGATATTTTTTTATTTTTATCTTCGAATATTTTAAATTTTGTATTTATCAAAAAAATTTCATTCTTTCAACATCACGAATTGAATTAAAGGTATTTATATATTTTACTTTAAAAATTATTAGAATTCGGCATACACGAAACGCGGAAGGAAAATATATTTTTGAAAAAAATTAAAAAATTAATAAATAAATATATGAAAAGATGGGTAAATTTTTATAAAGTGAGTGGTTTTTTTTTTAATTTTAATAGTTTTTAAAGATCGAAGGGGTTTTTTTTAAGGCCTATTTTTTAAAATTTTTTAATTTTTTAATATAAAAAGTATAAAAAATTTTAATATTATTAAC
>JBBYHO010000016.1:3021193-3049037 GCA_038382025.1 Adansonia gregorii | reverse complement strand
GTTTTTTTTAAGGCCTATTTTTTAAAATTTTTTAATTTTTTAATATAAAAAGTATAAAAAATTTTAATATTATTAACATAATTTAAGTTTTTTATATTTATAAATTAAATTGATGTAATTCAATTATTCAATTTTTTAACTCAAACATGATCGATTTTTTAAATAATTTATTTATATTTAATATTATTAAAGTAAATTTATTTTAATATATATATATATTTTAGTATAAGTTAATATAATTTTTTTAATATATAATTTTTTTTTCTATTCACCGTTTGTTTCATTTTCGCCCCATGCCTGATACAAAATAAAGGAAAGAGAAACAGTGACAGAGTTAATACTACAGAAGAGAAGGTTTTTCTTTCTGTCGTCAGTTCTCAGTTTTCTATCTTTGCATTTATATTAGGAACTTGAAGACACTTAAACTACTGAGGAAGACCTTGCTTCCTTCACCAAGTTTAGCTTCTTCCTTTTTTATTCGTTTTATACATTTCCAGAACCAAAACTTCTATCACAATCCGTTCAGTCATTCCTAAGATCACCTGGAAAATCATGAAAAAAAAAAAATCTTATCCTATTATCGGTTTCTCGTTTATTCCACTGTATTTCAACAAAAATCTCAATTTCCCGTTATTTTTTTTTACAACCCCAGACTTTTTTATTGCTCAAAAATCGTTTCTTTGGTAAACTACTGTTGCATTTAGAATTCAAAGGTACAAAAGTTTTTGGTTGTGTTTGGTGATGGGGCTGGGGATATTCTTTAGCCGGGGTTGGAAGAAAGAAAAATGGTGGGAGGAGGGAATAGCAGGAGGGGGGAGTGTTTGGTGATTAACAGCACCAATGTTTTTGCGGCGCTTGGGATTTTGAAGAAGAAGAAGAAGAAGGGAAGTGAAAAAGAATATCAGGGTTCTTCTTCTAAGCCGAAAGGGCAGAAGGAAGAGGTTTTCTGGGCCTCATCACCCCTCAAGGTGAAGTCTTAGGCTGACATTGATGACCAAGATGATGATGCTTATTATGCCACCATGGCTCCTCCTGATTCATCTCGGGACACTCATGAAGGACCTGAGACTGCTTTAAAGGTAGGGCTCAGTTTTTGGTGCCAATAGTGTTTGATGGTTGGGTGATGACAAATTTTTATGTTAAATTTTTTTTTTGGTATTTTGATTATCCAAACAATGATAAGATTTGGTCTTATTTTGACGATGTTGATGATAATGCATATATTTAATGTATGGTCTGTCATGTATGGATTTTGTTGTATGAACATCATCGAGAAGTATGACTTGTCTGGTAATGAAGGGAATGATATGTTCATGAATGAGGACTATGTTTTTCCCATAAGATATAATTTCTTTTATTTTACTAAATGTCGGTTTCGAATTTTTTTTTTTAGAGCTAAGAATATGATAGATGATAATTATGCTTCCTTTTAACAAAAAATTGTTTGTGCTGGAAAAACGTTTTGATTATATGTGCTTTTGACTAAAATTTCTTGCTGTTGGTTTATCCTTGTTGTGCTAAATACTAAGAAATAAATCTTGTAATGTGGACGCAAGAATGCTTGTGGATTTATGAGCATCATGATGATGAAATGTGTGGAAGACCCATTTACTTTCCCCTTATACATTGTTTTCAAAAGCAATCGGTCTCTTCCTTTTCCTTTTTTACCAAAGAAGGATATTTTATTTTAAAAGGAATTGTTTATATCTCTGTGCGTTGTATGCTGAGGAATAAATGATGTTGATAACATACATGCTGTAGTTGCCAAGTTAGAACTGTTTTCCCCCTCTAGATCCAAGGGAAGTTGGTAAGTGGTTCCCTTGCTTTGTTCATTCTTGCATGAAATTAATCTTGATTCTCAAAACTAACACATGTTATGAAGTAATGCATTTTAAGTTCCACTCTACCAGGTTTTACTTGTGCTCAATCCAATCATTTAGCCATACGAAACTAAACTTGATTCTTATTTGAACATGTGTTTGAGGGTTGGGTGCCAATTAATTGTGGTTTGCACTTGTATTTAGTCTTTTTTGGTCTATTGATTATCGTTCAGATATATCAAGTAATTTAATAGTCGTCACATTGAACTTTTCAGATTATTTTGTTCATATGCTATTACTGACAGATGTATGAGATGTTGCCATTTAGCTTGTCGGATTCAATACATTAGTATGAATTGGGTATGTCTAGACGGAGGAACTCTTTGGGTTATTATATATTGCCGGTTGACTCGGTGCTATCTTTATCAACTGAAATTATTGAATGCCTTCCAAAAGCGAATCTTTGTAACGTCGGTTGTTGTTGTTGTCGCATTCTGAGCTATAGTTTATTAATTGCAACAGTGAAACTAATCTTCTGCTATTAAAAGTTTCCATCAACCTAAGAAAGGTCCTTTTGAGATTGTAGGTTATTCTGGGGCTATTCACGGCCATTTGATATCAAATGCCAGTCGCATTATTACTGATAAAATTAGTTATTATATTATGTGATACTTAAAATACAAATTTTGAAACATGATGTGGATAATTATGTGACTAGATGCCTTGAAAGATTCTGTCATGGGAAATTTCTTAGTAGTATAATTCATAATGGGGAAAACCGTAGATCCTAATTAATTGGATTCCTTGTTGGTTGCGGACTAGACTGTCTTGGTTAAGTCCACATTGGTTAAAATTATGCCAGTTGGCAAATGGCCGAGCAGTGATTATAATCTCAATTACAATTATCACTGAATATTAACATCAAACTATAGTTTATGCTTTATAGGAAATAGAGAAGGGAATGAGGGAATGGGGGGGGGGGTTTAACCTTCCAGTCTACAACTTGCTGCTGTGATGGTTGTCTTAAGTATTTTCTAAACTATATTTTTACTACTATATTATCACTTGAGGTAAACAAACTC
Source organism: Adansonia gregorii (assembly GCA_038382025.1). Lineage (NCBI taxonomy): Eukaryota > Viridiplantae > Streptophyta > Magnoliopsida > Malvales > Malvaceae > Adansonia > Adansonia gregorii. The sequence goes on along the minus strand of JBBYHO010000016.1, from coordinate 3,046,135 downwards.
TAAAAACGTGATAAGGATATAATGGACCTGATTTTTAGCACCTACGTGTCTTCTGAATGCCATCAGTAATTGGTTTTATCAGGTACTTTTCGTACATTTTATTTTCCACTCCAGGAAAGTGAAAGCGGGGAAGAAGGTCTTGATGAAGTTGATGATGACATTGGCGAAGAACATGAAAATGAAGCTGAGCCCCAGGTAAATGTGCACCCAGTTGTTAACAAGCCCCCTGAAGCTTCTACAGTCACAAAAGAGACTGAAAGTTTTCAAAGAAGGAACAGAAGAAGGGGCTTGAGGAACTGGATGCTGTTCTTGCTGAGTTAGGATACACCAAACAGGAGACAGTTGGACCAAATGACTCCCATGGTAATACTTTCCTCTCTGTTGAAGTCATTACTTTTCTTGGTTCATTTGTTATATGTCTGGTTAAGCTCCATTTGGTCAAGTGGAACTCCATTTACGCTTAATGTTTGTTATGTCTCCTATCTTAAGGTGGTTTACTTTCCACGTTTCCCCACTGTATCACCTACCAAACGTAGACTTAGATAGCAATTTTTGGCTAGTATGTTCTTCAACATTTATCTAAGAATGTAATGGGTTGAAATTGTAATCTTCTAAAGGCTGAAGTTGGACATCTACACCATGCCTTAAGTTGCTTTCTTGATTGATTTTTAGTAGTTTTTCTTGCATGAAATGTTCTTTTTCCTGATTGCGGGCATTGCACAGGGGAGAAATGGAAAAGAAAGAGAATGGTCCTGCAGAGAGCAAAAGTGCCAAAAAGAAGAAAAAGAAGGGTAAATCATCACAGGCCCAGCCTGAAGCCATAGATGCCGGAGATGATGCTGAAGAAACTGGTGAAACTATGAAGCCAGAAGAGATATCTGCTGTTGACGTGGAAAAATGGCTAAAAAATTAATTTTTACGGAGAAGAAAAAATCAAGAAAGGAGATGGATGCTGCCAGCGAGGCTGCTGCAAGGAATGCAAGGCTTGTTGCCGTGAAAAAAAAAAAAATGAAAAAAGAAGCATCACTGCAATCAGCAGCCAGTGCAGTAAAGTTGGCAAGAGCTTTGGTTTTGGCTTTTCATTTTAACTTCACATATGAACATATACGCTCTCCTGTTCTTTTTCTTAATGTGGAATAAACATCAGGAAATGGTTTTTGTATATGCGACTTTCAACAGGGCAATTTTATTCTCTGAGAAAAAAAATCAGTTCATTTAGTTTTTGATGTTTCGTTTTTCTTCTGGATGGTAGCAGCAAATTCTTCATATGAGCTCGAAACTAATATCGTATTTTGGTACACCTTGTAGCCGGTGGTTCTCTTTAGTAATTTAATAGGAACTCGGATTTATATGCAGACTGCAGAGCATGATAAAAGGCTGGTTCTTGTGTCATAAATACTGCAGCTATTTGGTGCACAGTAATCAGCCAGCCGGTATCAGTTTTAAGGTAAAACAAAATGACACCTGCGTCATACTATTTCGGTTTTTTTTAACTGGTATGCACCAGTACCCTATTCTTTAAGAGTAGGATACTTTTTGGAACTGTAGTCTCTTGTACTCTTCTCTTGATCAATCACATTAGTCCAGGATTCTCATTCATGAGTAAGTCTTAGTAGATATAGATGGTGATTATAGGTGTAGAGAATGATATAAACAAAAAAAAAAAAAAAAAGCAATGGTAGTAATGGGGTGAGAGTGTCAAGATTGGAGAGAAGAGGAGTAAAGGGTTGTTATGGGGGTGATTTGTTTATTAATATAGGGGCATATTGAGGTCAATAGTTGCGTGGTCATTTTGTTGATGCTCTTGAACTTTTAGTTCTAGTAATCAGGGTTCAATCTTGACAATCTTAATTACCCAAAAAAAATGAGACAGATTAATCTTTGATTATCAAAAAACTGCAACATTAATCCTAGCAACATCAATTACCAAAAAATAAAAAATAAAGTCATATTGAGGGTGTGGGAACGTTGCTTGTGTAATTAACCCATCTTCTTCGAATTTATGGTGAGTTTTCTTTTTCCAACTAACAATCTTTCTCAGTTACTCTACTCGAATGTTTCCTTTCCAAGTTGCATTTTTTTTCTTTTTTTAATCTGCATATAGTTTTATGCAAAAGAGCAGTGGTTGTTTTCAACGACTTCATCATGAATCTAATCTTTACTTATCTTAAAATGTTTTATCAAGATGCAAAGACACGGTAACAAAATAAATATATAGGCCAGTATGGCAACAATCTTAGATCCTTTCTGTAGAACATGAAAGATGTCACCCATCAACTGTCTCATACCAACAATCCTTGAAAATCTCCTAATATAATGCAAGCATCTTTTTGAGTCAAGAAAAATCAGTCTTCCACAAAGAGTGCCATTTCTTGGCATTACCTGTATCTCCCATGGCTTCTTGGGTTCAAGAGCTTCGTTTCTCTCACCTGCACATCCCTATAACCATCGATCGAATGATTCCCGTCTTGCCAGCCGGTCCTGTTCCTGCTGTCCCTGGCAGCAGCCTTTACTTGTCGAACCTTGATGATATGATCGGAGCACGAGTTTTCACACCGACAGTGTATTTTTACAGGCCAAAAGAGTTGAGCTCCAATAGTGAACCAGTCATAAAAACATTGTGCGATGCACTAGCCAGAGTTTTAGTTCCTTACTATCCTTTATCCGGTCGGCTCAGAGAGGCCACAAATGGGAAACTAGAAGTGTTTTTTGGACGAGAGCAGGGTGCACTTGTGGTGGAGGCACATTCTGACATGGCTTTAGCAGAATTAGGGGACCTCGCAGTGCCAAACCCAGCATGGGCGCCATTAAACTATAGTTTCCCCACTGAAGAGCCATATAAAGTTCTTGACATGCCATTAGTGATAGCTCAGGTAACCCTTTTTGCCTGTGGTGGCTTTAGCCTTGGTCTGAGACTTTGTCATTGCATCTGCGATGGCGTTGGTGCTATGCAGTTTCTCGCTGCATGGGCCGCGACTGCAAAAACAGGTACATTGGTAACAAATCCCGAGCCTTGTTGGGACAGGGAATTTTTCCAGCCTCGAAATCCACCAGTGATAAAATATCCACATCTGGAATTTATGAGAATCGAAGACGGTTCGAGCTTAACAATGAGTCTATGGAAATCGAAGCCTGTTCAAAAGTCTTACAAGGTTAGCCGTCAGTTCCAAGCTCAACTAAAGTCTCTAGCTCAACCTGATGACATGCTTGGGTGCTCTACATTTGATGCCATGGCAGCCCATGTCTGGAGGTCATGGGTGAAAGCACTCGATGTGAAACCACTAGACTATGAACTTAGGCTCACATTTTCGGTCAATGCTCGCCTCAAACTGAAAAACCCACCATTGAAAGAAGGGTTTTATGGCAATGCAGTCTGTGTGGCATGTGGAATAAGCCCTGTGCACGATCTTATTAAAGGGTGTCTCTCGGACACGGCTCGGTTGGTTCGTGAAGCCAGACTCAGCATATCGGAGGAGTACATAAGATCTACCGTCGACTATGTCGAAGTAGACAGGCCAAGAAGACTAGAATTCGGAGGGAAATTGACCATAACACAGTGGACTCGATTTTCGTTGTATGAATCGGCTGATTTTGGATGGGGGAGGCCAATTTATGCTGGTCCAATAGACCTGACACCAACGCCACAGGTTTGTGTACTATTGCCTGCAGGGGGCGATGAATCTAGTGGAACCATGGTGGTGTGTATCTGCTTGCCTGAGTCTGCAACCGATAAATTTACTGAGTTCTTATGTTTAAAGGATTTTCATTTCGTATGAATATGATTGATGAAAAGTGTACGAAAGAGTATTATAGTTTAATGACATAATTATGTCAATATATAAGCTTTAATCACACCATTTTTTTTACCCTTTCTTCTAAAACAATAGTTCCCATTGGCAATTCACCATGAAAATTAAACTTTTTAAATACAATGTACGGAATCAAACCTGGTAAAATTTTTTGAAACACCGATCAAATATTGATAAGATATTTGTTCAAACTCAAAGCTTAGCTTAAAATTTGAAAGTATTTTGATAAAAATGACTTTGGCAAAAAGTAACTCTCATTTAAAATTTGTTAGGCCTTCGTTATAGTATTCAATATAATTTAGACAATTTTTAATTATATAATATATATTATTTTTATATTTAATATGCATTATAATTTATATAATATAAAATAAATATATAATTTTATAATGCAAAAATTAAAAATTTTGTTAAATTATTCATCTTTTAAAACTTAATAAAAAATATTAAATTATTAAAAATTAAATTTAAAAAATATATTTAAAAAATATACTATAAATTTGATAAACAAGTTTTAATTATTCGTATATAAATATAAACTGAATAAAATTTATAATTTATAATTCAAATCCAACTAAATATAAATAAATATAAATAATATTAACATTATATCTAAAATTAACTCATATTTGAGTTGATCTGACTTGCAAATATTTGCACTCTCAGCCAAGTTGAACTCAATTACCCAATTTTTTTCATTGACATTACAAAAGCTTACTTTTTCGTGGCAAGTTCAGTATTTTCAGCAACCTTTATGATACTACTAAACATCAAAGAAATTGTTAAAATGAAATAAAATGGGAAAATGCGGATGCGGTTTTTACCTTTTTTTATGCTAAAAAAGATAATAAAATAAAATAAAATAAGCCCCTGAGTCACCGAGCCGTAACGCTATCCGCCAATGGCAATATAGCTCTAGTGTGTAGAGGGTCGTTCACAACAACAAAGCAAACAGCTCCTCCAAGCTGTCCATTCTCTCTCTCTCTCTCTCTCTTCGTTTCTTTTTGCTCCAATCGAATTTCTCTTCGTTCTCTCATGATTTTCCTTTCAATTTTACTTCTTAATTAATTTATCATTAACATTTTTTAATCCAGAAATATTTTCAAGCTCAAATCGCGCTCACTGAGAGTCGGATCTCGATTTTCCGATGCCAATTTAGGGTAAAATTGATCGGAAAAGTAAAAATAGGGAACTGGCCAGAGTGGCAGATTTCTTGAATACGGTTAGAAGCTGGGGGCTAATCAGTCAGTGTCTCACCGTACCCCCCCCGCGCCACGTGTGGGACTCTGGTACTTCCTCCGCCCTAACAATGCTCCCCCTCTCCACACTCTCCATTACCTAGACTCCGTAACGACCCGGACCTTACCTACGAGCCGATCTGATCCCCGACCCACTTCCTCCATGGACCAACACCATCAGTCAGCCACCGTTCCTCCCCAGGAAGAGCCCGAATACCTTGCCCGTTACATCGTCATCAAGCACTCGTGGCGCGGCCGTTACAAGCGAATTCTCTGTATTTCTAACCTCGCGATCATCACTCTCGATCCCTCGACGTTGTTAGTAACGAATTCGTACGATATCTCCACTGATTTTGAAGCCGCCACGCCGATTATCGGCAGGGATGAGAATTCTACCGAGTTTAATTTGAACTTGAGGACAGATGGGAAAGGGAAATTTAAGGCGATAAAGTTTTCCTCGCGGTATCGGGCGAGTATTTTAACGGAATTGCATAGGATTAGGTGGAATCGATTGGGCGCCGTGGCAGAGTTCCCCGTGTTGCATCTACGGAGACGCCATGCCGAGTGGACCCCTTTCGTAAGTTTTTACTAGATTTTGAGTTTTGCTCTTATGTTGTTGATTGACTTTGTAAAGTGCTAAAATTTGGATTTCTGATGAAATTTGTTACTAATTTGACTGAATTTGGCTCTTTTCTTTAGACTATTCTTTAACAGCTTTATTTGTTAAATGTAATTTAAATTTCTATGAACTTCTATTTCGGCATTGTATAATTCGTCAAACCGATTTTCTGCTTCCGTGATAATGGGAGACTGATGCAAAGATCCATAGAAGGTGCTCAAAGAATTAAAATTCTTTAGGGTTTTATTTTATTAAATAATTAGTAGTTTTGGTTATATAGGGTTTCAGGTTTAGCCTGGAAGTGCTTATGTTATTTTAATTTCTGGTAGTTTTCGAGTATTAGGAATTATTGTGATATGAGTTATTGACATTTTTGAGTTTTCAGATTTTTTTTTTTTTAATTTGCCAGAATTATCTTTTTCTAGATCAATTGTACTTCTAAATAGCAGAGGTAATTTTATAACTGTCTATGGTATCCATTTACTGCTGGTTACTTCAGATTTATGTGTTAACTTGTACATTCAAGCTTTTAACTGCTAATTGTCTGAATAGAAATTGAAGGTCACATATGTTGGGGTTGAACTTATAGACTTGACATCTGGAGATCCTCGCTGGTGCTTAGATTTTAGAGATATGTCTTCCCCAGCCATTGTTCTGCTTGCAGATGCTTATGGGAAGGGTGGTTTCGTCCTTTGCCCTTTGTATGGGAGGAAATCAAAAGCCTTTCAAGCTGCTTCGGGGACCACAAATTCTACTATCATTTTGAATCTGGTACCAGTAACAGCTTTAATTTACTTCCATTAATTTTTTTCTCCTTGTTTGCTTTTGGGAACTTGAATTTGAAAGAAGTGAGTTGGATTTCAAATTAGTACAAATGTAAGTGATAGAACAGATAAAAAGTGTCTAACTTGATTGTTTTAAAGTTCATGGATTTGCTAGATCTGTATTAAATATTTAATTTGAAATACCTTAATAATTGAAGAAATTTAAAATTGATCTACGTATATACATAAGCGTATCAAGTTTCAACCAGTTATTAGATAATTGTTACCTCTATCCATCAGTACTTATGTAAGAAACCAAATCCAAATCTAAGTCCAAGTCCAAATCCAAATTCATTCTTTAAATTTTGAGTTTCCATACATAACGCCTGTGTTTCCATTTATCTTGAAATTCTTCCCATCCAGATAAGTTCCTCCATGTTGGATATTTAAGTATCCCTTTCGGTCATATTATTCTTTTACTTTACATTTACATTGATAATTAATTATTAAATATATTTGTGCAGACTAAAACTGCAAAATCAATGGTCGGAGTGTCACTTTCTGTAGACAATTCACAATCTCTCACTGTAACAGAGTATATAAAGCAAAGAGGTACTTGCTAGAACATTATTCTGTTTTCAGTCCTTAACTTTCTTCCCATCTTATTTTTTGCCTCTTTTCTTTCTTGGATGTAATTATTTTGGTGTTTATTTCATTAATATGGAAAAAAATATGTAAAACACAGCCAAAGAGGCAGTTGGAGCTGAAGAAACCCCTTGTGGAGGTTGGTCTGTGACAAGATTGCGTTCTGCTGCTCATGGAACTTTAAATGTTCCTGGATTGACTTTCAGTGTTGGCCCAAAAGGAGGACTTGGAGAGCATGGTGATGCTGTCTCTCGTCAACTTATCCTCACAAAAGCCTCCCTTGTTGAGAGGCGGCCAGATAACTATGAAGTAAGCTAAAGACCTTCATCCATTGGTAAAAAATTAGAATTAGTATGTTATACTCTGTAGTTACCTGCATAACTTGCCTTGAGAGTCCATTTGGTTATACTTAATTGACTTAAACCATTGTTCTGGTTGGAGTTATAATTAGGAATAGCTTGACTTGGAGCTGGCTTAATGCCAGACATGACCATATTTGCTAATATGTTAAGCCAAAGGGAGTGTATGGTCACTACCCCTGACTCATTTAACAATCATTCAGATTCTTTATGAGGGAAAAAGTGTTGCTGATAAGGTAAGGCTTTTAAGAACTTCAAAATTGAGAAATGCAATGGTCTATTTATGGGTATAAAAGGCATTACCTGATGCATCTTTGAATGACGTAGAGTGCAGCGATAGTTTATTGCTATGCTGCATGACCAATAAAAGTGTCAAACTGATTGTTGAACATCTAGGGGAATGTGTTACATGTTGCAAAATTCAGATAGCTAACAGTACATGCTTAATCTTGTTTAAGGAATTTTTTGAAGTAAGAATTAATCAAATACTGAGAATATTCCTTAGATGTTTGCAGGCTGTTATTGTTCGTCCTTTGTCTGCGGTGAGTGCACTTGTTCGATTCTCAGAGGAGCCCCAGATGTTTGCAATTGAATTCAATGATGGATGCCCTATTCATGTGAGAATAAATTCTTTATTTTGAAAGCTTAATGTGTTACAACATGGAACTAACTTTTATTTCATGGCTTACAGGTCTATGCAAGCACCTCACGAGATAGCTTACTGGCAGCGATTTGTGATGTTTTGCAAACAGAAGTAGGTATCTTGTTCTGTCCAGTATACTAACAGGGTTTATTTAATCTAAATCGTCATCCTTACAAATTTTTTGCTGTCTCTATAAGTTCTATAATTTCTAGATAGCTTAAAAGATAATGTGGTTTGCTTGACCATCTGCTTGTCCAGAGTCAGTGCCCAGTACCTGTATTGCCAAGGCTGACAATGCCTGGTCATTGCCTTAATCCACCTTGTGGGAGAGTTACTTTGCAATTTAGGCAACTACTACCTCATGCTGATATGGAAAGTGCATCCATGCATTTGAAACACTTAGCTGCTGCTGCCAAAGATGCTGTTGCTGAAGGTGGTTCTATTCCTGGTTCAAGAGCTAAGCTATGGCGTAGAATAAGGGAGTTCAATGCATGCATTCCTTATAGTGGAGTGCCTCCTAATATTGAAGTGCCTGAGGTGACTCTAATGGCCTTGATAACAATGCTTCCAGCAACACCTAATCTTCCTCCAGAGTCCCCTCCCTTGCCGCCTCCTTCACCTAAAGCAGCTGCTACAGTGATGGGTTTTGTTGCATGTTTACGTAGATTGTTAGCTTCCAAAAGTGCTGCTTCTCATGTTATGTCTTTTCCTGCTGCTGTTGGAAGAATAATGGGCTTACTTAGAAATGGCTCTGAGGGTGTAGCTGCTGAAGTGGCTAGGCTTGTTGCAGCACTCATTGGAGGTGGTCCTGGGGATACAAATGCGCTAACAGATTCTAAAGGAGAACAACATGCCACAATTATGCATACTAAGTCCATATTGTTCTCTCAGCATGGTTATGTCATTATCCTTGTCAACAGATTGAAACCTATGTCTGTATCCCCGTTACTGTCCATGGCTGTTGTTGAAGTTCTGGAGGCTATGATATGTGATCCACATGGTGAAACTACCCAGTACACTGTTTTTGTTGAGCTGTTGCGCCAAGTAGCTGGTTTGAAGCGACGTTTATTTGCCTTGTTTGCCCATCCTGCAGAGAGTGTCAGGGAAGCGGTTGCTGTGATAATGCGTACTATTGCAGAAGAAGATGCAATTGCGGCAGAGTCAATGCGTGATGCTGCTTTACGTGATGGTGCTTTGTTGAGGCATTTATTACATGCATTTTTCCTTCCTGGTGGTGAGCGACGTGAGGTTAGTCGCCAGCTTGTTGCTTTATGGGCGGATTCCTACCAACCAGCTCTAGACTTGTTGTCCAGAGTTTTGCCACCTGGACTTGTTGCCTATTTGCACACGCGATCTGACGGAGTGCCTGAAGATTCTATTCAAGAAGGATCATTGACCAGTAAAAGACACAGGCGTTTACTTCAGCAGAGGAGAGGTCGTGCAGGGCAGGGGATTACATCACAAGAGCAATCCTTACCCTCTGTTAGTAGTTTTGAGGCAGGTGATGCAGTGAGGCAGATGAATGCCAGTTTTCATAGAGGGGCAGAGAACTATAACAAATCAATTGTAGACCCTAATTCCAGTCAAGTTTCAAACCAATCTTCTGCTGCTTATGCTGTCGAAAGTGTGACCACTGATGCATATTCCACAGGAATTTCACAGAATGGGCACTCAATTATATTGGCTTCCACCGATGCCCGATTAGCAAATGTGCATGGAGCATCAGAAATGATTGCTTCAAATTCAGTTGATTCAGATGGCAATGTAGTTGGGTCACATAACACAGGTCTTCCAGCACCTGCTCAAGTTGTTGTGGAGAACACTCCTGTTGGTTCTGGTCGCCTACTTTGTAATTGGCCTGAGTTTTGGCGTGCTTTTAGCCTTGACCATAACCGTGCAGATTTGATCTGGAACGAGCGTACTAGGCAAGAGTTGCGGGAAGCTTTGCAAGCTGAGGTTCATAAATTGGATGTTGAGAAGGAGCGCACTGAAGATATTGTCCCTGGAGGTGCTACGGTAGAGAGCATGAATGGCCAAGATAGTGTTCCTAGGATCTCTTGGAACTATTCTGAATTCTCTGTTAGTTATCCTAGTTTGTCCAAGGAGGTTTGTGTTGGTCAATATTATCTGCGTTTGTTGCTTGAGAGTGGTAGTAGTGGCAGGGCACAGGATTTTCCACTTCGTGATCCCGTTGCTTTCTTCAGAGCACTCTATCACCGGTTTTTATGTGATGCTGACACAGGCCTTACAGTAGATGGTGCTGTTCCAGATGAAATGGGCTCTTCTGATGATTGGTGTGATATGGGAAGATTAGATGGCTTTGGAGGAGGTGGAGGCTCTTCAGTTAGGGAGCTTTGTGCAAGGGCAATGACAATTGTGTATGAACAACATTGCAATACAATAGGCCCTTTTGAAGGGACTGCACATATTACCGTTCTCTTGGATAGGACAGATGACAGAGCTTTGAGACACCGTCTACTTCTTCTTTTGAAGGTGCCTTTACTAACAAATTTTAGGTGCATTACAAATTTCAAACTATAAGAGAATCTTTGTAAGATTTATTTGGAGCCAAGAGATGGAGTAGGCTTGATCACTATTAAAAAGTAGATTTTCGATTTCTAGTCATGATCATTTTGAAAATAATAGCAACTCTCTGTTTCCATATGTGCAGGTTTTAATGAAGGTCTTAGCAAATGTAGAATCTTGTGTTTTGGTGGGAGGGTGCGTACTGGCTGTTGATTTACTAACTGTGGTTCATGAAGCTTCTGAGAGGACCGCTATCCCTTTACAATCAAATTTGATAGCTGCTACTGCTTTTATGGAGCCACTCAAGGAGTGGATGTATACTGATAAAGATGGTACGCAAGTTGGACCTTTAGAGAAGGATGCTGTCAGAAGGTTGTGGTCGAAGAAAGCTATTGATTGGACAACAAGGTTCTGGGCTTCAGGTATGCTGGACTGGAAGAGATTACGAGATATTCGTGAGCTTCGCTGGGCACTGTCTGTTAGGGTTCCTGTCCTTACCCCAACTCAGGTATTATCTTTCACATGCGATCTGCATTGTACTGTTTGCACAAGTACTTTTGCATCATGACAGTGGTTTGCAGTGTTTACTTAAACGGTGATAACTTTGTCTATTAACTGGTTGGACTGTTCTTAGTATTCAATTTCTGTTATTCAATGCTTGAAAATCTGATTTTTTTTATATGATTGTGATCATCTGTTGAGTTTTTCTTCCTTTTTTTTTTTTTTAAATAATTTGACATTTTCAATCATACTTCGGTTTTTTCATCTTATTATATGGAACTTGGATTCGAAAATATTGTACCAGACTCACTTAAAGCACTTGTAAATGGGCATTGCTGGTCTGTTGCTAGCAATTTAGTTTCTTATTTGATGTTTCTTTGAGCCCTGTTCAATGTTTGTGAACATTGAAATGGTTTGATCGTGCATATTTATGATTCTGATACTATTTTTAAGCACAAATGGCTGATGCGCAGGTGTTGCTTTGGCTATTACTCATGATAATAGATCTCTTTTGTACTTTCTTATAACCTTGTATCTTTTTCCTAATGCCTTCTAATTGGTAATTCTCTTTGCAGGTAGGAGAGGGTGCATTGTCTGTGTTACATAGCATGGTTTCTGCACATTCAGATTTAGATGATGCCGGTGAGATAGTTACCCCAACTCCAAGGGTTAAACGGATATTGTCAAGTCCACGTTGCCTTCCACATATTGCACAGGTATGTTTTAATTGCTAATTTAATCATGCCTTCCAGATATTGCAAATAGGAAGTTGCAAATTACCTTTTAGGTTTTCAGAAAAGATTTGTAAGATATGTTTCCTTTGATAAATAGTATAAACTACCTCTGAAGTGTTTTACTCATGCATGCATCTATTTCTTTTTCTCTAAAAGGCTATACTTTCTGGTGAGCCAAGTATTGTAGAAGCTGCTGCAGCATTGCTGAAGGCTGTTGTTACCAGAAATCCCAAGGCCATGATGCGTCTGTACAGCACAGGTGCATTTTATTTTGCCCTGGCTTACCCTGGATCCAATCTCCTTTCGATTGCACAACTCTTCTCAGTAACTCATGTACATCAAGCTTTTCATGGTGGCGAAGAAGCTGCAGTTTCCTCTTCGTTACCGCTAGCTAAACGTAGCGTACTGGGTGAGCTTCTCCCTGAATCTTTGCTGTATGTATTGGAGCGTAGTGGCCCACATGCATTTGCTGCAGCAATGGTTTCTGAGTCTGATACTCCAGAGATCATTTGGACACATAAAATGCGAGCTGAAAATCTGATTCGTCAGGTGAATCATATTTTTATTTTTGCATTAGTGTATTATCTTCATGTTTTTATTCTGCACTTTCACATGCAGAAAGGAAATTGGCAGGGTAGAATTTGAATTTTCTGTAGGGACCCATGTGAATTTAAGTATATAGTCTTATAGATAGTGATGTAATATAAAGTAGCTTCGTGTTGTTTTATTCAATCCATTCTCTCATCAATGGTTTATGATATTAAAGAAATTACATTCTTAAGTATATTGTTTGTTGACAAATAGAGAATTAAGCTTTTGAAGAAAAATAGATAAACTAATTTCTATATAAATTAGAAATTGAAGCATGTAAATGACTAGGTGAGATAATAGAATGGTGATTCTTTTTTTACCCCTCTCTTTTTCACAAATTTTTTGTGTGTGTGCGTGTGATGGTAATCCTTTTGTTCTCCTTTGCTTTTCCCAAAGGAGTTGTTCCCTCTTTTCTTCTTTGCAATCTATTGTTTTCTGAATGCGCAAAGCTAATTCTGTTCAGAAAAATGCAAATAGATGAGTGAAAACTATTTAACCCAACTATGGCTAAAAGATATATCTCTGGAGGCCAGTTATAAAAGAAAAAGTTTACATGTTTAGTTACTACTGCCATCTGATACATTGTTTAAGAAAAAGTTTACATTTCTACTTGCTACATCTGAGACATTGTTTATTCCTTTCCGAAGGTTTTGCAGCATCTTGGTGATTTCCCTCAGAAATTGTCACAGCACTGTCATTCTTTATATGAGTATGCTCCTATGCCACCAGTGACTTATCCAGAGCTCAGAGATGAAATGTGGTGTCACCGTTATTATCTTCGAAATCTTTGTGACGAGATCAGGTTTCCAAATTGGCCAATTGTTGAGCATGTAGAGTTTCTACAGTCCTTGTTAGTAATGTGGCGAGAAGAGTTGACACGGAAACCGATGGATCTTTCTGAGGAAGAAGCTTGCAAAATATTAGAGATTACCTTGGAAGATGTATCCAGTGATGATGCTGATCGGCAATATTCTCACGAGGTGACTGGAGAGAGATCTATCATATCCAAGCAAATTGAGAACATTGATGAAGAAAAGCTTAAGCGACAATATAGGAAACTTGCAATGAAATACCATCCTGACAAAAATCCTGAAGGGAGGGAAAAATTTCTTGCTGTACAAAAGGCTTATGAGCGACTTCAGGTAGATGTTTGCTCCTTAGCTTAGTGCATATTAACTTGCTTGAAACAAAATTAATAATTTCTCTTTATATAGGCTACAATGCAAGGTTTGCAAGGTCCCCAGCCTTGGAGGCTGTTGCTTCTATTGAAAGGACAATGCATCTTGTACAGAAGATATGGAGATGTTTTGGAACCGTTTAAATATGCTGGTTATCCCATGTTGCTCAATGCAATAACTGTTGACAAGGAAGATAACAATTTTCTTTCCTCAGATAGAGCACCTCTTCTTGTTGCAGCATCAGAGCTTGTTTGGCTTACGTAAATTCCTCTCTACCAATATGACTTTTGTAAATTTGGTTTCAGTTGTTAAATTTGATTTGGAGATTTCATCTCTTTTACATTTTTTTCCCTTTTTAATGTTAGATGCGCATCTTCCTCATTGAATGGTGAAGAACTTGTTAGAGATGGTGGGATACAACTTCTTGCAACACTTCTCTCTCGTTGCATGTGTGTAGTTCAACCAACTACTCCAGCAAATGAACCATCTGCTATCATTGTAACAAATGTGATGCGAACCTTTTCTGTACTGAGTCAGTTTGAGACTGCCAGGGTTGAGATGCTTGAGCTTTCTGGACTTGTTGAGGACATAGTGCACTGCACTGAACTGGAGATTGTGCCTGCAGCTGTTGATAGTGCCCTCCAGACTGTTGCTCATCTCTCTGTGTCCTCTGATTTGCAAGATGCCTTGATAAAGGCTGGAGTGCTATGGTAAATTCACTTATCTTTCAGTATTTGATCCATGTTTGTACTGTGATTTGATGCATGTTTGGACCACTGTAAATTATTTTATCTATGGCGCATATTTTAGTCTGGGTAATACTTGATCTCTTCTTAGTCTCTTACGAAGTTACACTATTCACAATATTTTCATTCCATTGCTAAATGAATAAATTTATATATAGCTGGCTTTTGGGATATTGTCTTTCTTTTTCTTGGAGTCAATTGCTCTTATAAATTACCGGGGAACATCCTCTTCAGTGTAGAATATTCTAGAGACTAAATAATTGGCCATTTGTTTCTTGTAGCTGCACAGTTCATGTATGGGTGGTTTATTCAAGTCTTTCTGGTGTCATTAATTTCTCTATTTTCTATATTAATATAAACTTATTAGGATTTTTTTTTTTTCTGTTTTATGCTTCACGTAAAAACTATTCCTAATATTTTTGCATTTTCTAACGGTGCATGAAAATGACATTGCGGGCAAGATACTGGGTTTCCGATAAATGTTTGTATCATTGTCACTTTTGATTCCTTGCTACTAAAGCTGTTATTCTTTATGTCTTTGCTTGTTTGTTAAGAGGTTTTAGATTTGACATCTTGATACGTTGTTTGGCAATCATATGAATTAAGTTTATTATCCTTTACTATTTTATTCACTTGTTTTATTTTGTTAATATGGTTTGTTTAGGTACCTTTTGCCATTGTTGCTTCAGTATGACTCAACTGCAGAGGAATCTGATACAGCAGCGTCCCATGGTGTTGGTGCTAGTGTTCAAATTGCAAAAAACATGCATGCTGTACGAGCATCCCAGGCATTATCTAGGCTTAGTGGGTTGTGCTGTGATGAGAGCTCAACACCTTATAATGAACCTGTAGTCAATGCACTCAGAGCTTTGCTAACTCCAAAACTTGCCAGTATGTTGGGAGATCAAGTACCAAAAGACCTACTGTCCAAGTTGAACACAAACTTGGAGTCACCGGAGGTAAACAGTGTGCTTTTCTGTTTTCTCATTTCAATTACCTTGATAGTGTTTCAAGTCTCAATTATTCTTTATCTTAGATCATCTGGAACTCTTCCACTCGAGCGGAACTGCTGAAATTTGTGGACCAGCAACGTGCTACCCAGGGCCCTGATGGTTCATATGACCTGAAAGATTCTCATATCTTTGCATATGAAGCACTGTCAAAGGAACTTTTTGTTGGCAATGTTTATTTGAGGGTTTATAATGATCAACCAGACTTTGAGATCAGTGAACCAGAAGCATTCTGTGTGGCTTTAATTGATTTTATAGCTTCCCTAGTGCGCAATCAGTGCTCTGTGGATTCTGATGTTCAGGATAAGCTTAATATCGGCAACTCATCCCTTGAGTCTGAGCATCAAAGTGACACAACTGGCGCGTCAGTAGATGAACAGGGAGTTCCTGATGATTCTCTGGCTACATCTGATAATAAAGTGAAAGAAAAGGAAGAACATGTGCTGATTAAAAACCTTCAATTTGGACTTACGTCACTTAAGGTAATTTAGTTTCTTGTGTGTACTATGTAATAAATAATTTAATACCTCTGACACTTTATCCTTTTGCAGAACTTGCTGACAACCTATCCGAATTTGGCGTCTATATTTTCCACTAAAGAGAGGCTACTGCCACTTTTTGAATGCTTTTCTGTGCCTATTGCATCAGAAAGCAACATTCCTCAACTTTGCCTGAATGTTCTCTCTCTCTTGACTACATATGCTCCTTGCTTGGAGGCCATGGTTGCAGATGGGTCTAGTCTTCTTCTTTTGTTGCAAATGCTCCACTCTGCCCCAGCTTGCCGCGAAGGGGCACTTCATGTTCTTTATGCTTTAGCAAGCACTCCTGAACTTGCTTGGGCAGCTGCCAAGCATGGTGGTGTTGTGTACATTCTTGAACTTCTCTTGCCTTTACAAGGTAATTTTGTCTTCTGTTTTTTTTTTTTTTTTCCTTTTTTTCTATTTGGAAGATAATCTTGTTGATGTTAGAAATTGTCATGTGCAGAAGAAATTCCCTTGCAGCAAAGAGCGGCAGCAGCCTCTTTGTTGGGGAAACTTGTTGCGCAGCCAATGCATGGACCTAGAGTTGCTATAACATTAGCAAGGTTTCTTCCAGATGGCCTAGTATCAGTCATAAGGGATGGCCCTGGTGAAGCTGTTGTATCTGCCCTTGAACAGAATACAGAAACACCAGAACTTGTATGGACTCCAGCCATGGCAGCATCTTTGTCTGCGCAAATTGCTACTATGGTATCAGACCTGTACCATGAACAGGTGAAAGGCCGTGTCGTTGACTGGGATGTACCTGAGCAAGCTTCTGCACAGCAGGAAATGAGAGATGAGCCCCAGGTATTACTTGATATGATCTCATTCTAAAGCTTCTATTTGTTATTTGCTAGGGAACTAATGAGTTCTTAATCATTCAGGTTGGTGGAATCTATGTCAGGCTATTCCTAAAAGATCCCAAATTTCCTCTTAGAAATCCCAAGAGATTCCTGGAAGGGCTACTAGATCAGTACTTGTCATCTATTGCTGCCACACATTATGAGTCACAATCTGTTGACCCTGAGCTTCCTTTGCTTCTTTCTGCTGCTTTGGTTTCATTATTGCGGGTGCACCCTGCACTTGCAGACCATGTTGGTTACCTTGGGTATGTGCCCAAACTTGTTGCTGCTGTAGCTTATGAGGGAAGGCGAGAAGCGATGTCATCTGGGGGTATGAAAGATGGCAATAATATGGCAGACAGAAAGGATGACTCTGATGAGCAGCCTGCACAAACTCCACAAGAACGCGTGCGCCTTAGTTGTTTGCGAGTTCTGCATCAACTTGCTGCCAGCACAATATGTGCTGAAGCCATGGCAGCTACTAGCGTTGGAACTACGCAGGTGTGTGTTCTAACAACTTTCTTATGTGTTACATACTTACTGTTTTTGTTGCCTCTTGACTCCTTTTGGTGTCATGCATTCTTGATTGTAATAGGTCCGTGTGGTACTTTTTTTTTTGGTCCTTGTTCTTTAATCTGCTTTGAAAATTTTATTAATAAGGAGATTAGTTGTATAGGTTGTGTATATACTTTTGGTCAATTTAATGTTCTGCCCTTGAATTTTTTATTATTTACCAAGAAAATATAATTGCAGGTTGTTCCACTTCTAATGAAAGCTATAGGATGGCAAGGTGGAAGCATTCTAGCTCTAGAAACATTAAAACGTGTTGTGGGGGCTGGAAATCGAGCTAGGGATGCACTTGTTGCCCAAGGACTTAAGTAAGTAATTTTGTAGGCATTAACTGATGTCAATAAATGCTAAAAGTGCATGCATACAAAGATGGATAATCTCTCTTTCTGGGTTGAAGAAATAGTTTCCAAGAATCCTACCAATTTACTGAGAAACATTCTCGATGAGCTCTATAGTTGGTTCATTTATTCATATTATGCATGCAGTTCTAGTAGATTTGCTCAGTTGTAAGAGTTCGTATTGTGTTTTTATTCAAGCACTGTTGTATAGTTTCTGTTGTTGAAACAAAATCCATAAATAATGCAGGGTTGGTCTGCTTGAAGTACTTCTGGGACTTCTTGATTGGAGAGCCGGGGGAAGGAATGGACTTTGTTCCCAGATGAAATGGAATGAATCAGAAGCATCTATTGGCAGGGTGCTTGCAATTGAGGTTAGATAGCAGTCATTCTCATTGAATTTTCACTTTTGTCTGATAAGAGTATGCCATCATTGCTATTGTTATCTCTCAGTCCAATGTCTCTTTTGTGATTAGTTGTTTAAAGCATATAATTCTAGGTAAAACTTTCGAGGAATTATCTTATAAATTATATCTGCATCAAAATTCTTTTTTCCCTCCTTTTGGAGGCCAATTTTATTCATTTCTTGTAATTGCTTGAGTTACGTGAAACTGCATAAATTTTTTTTATCCAGGTTTTGCATGCATTTGCAGCAGAGGGGGCTCATTGTATTAAAGTGCGGGAAATATTAAATGCATCAGATGTAAGTCCTCACTAATGCTTCCTACAGATTCAAGTCTTGTTAACCTCTAAAACTGACATTTTGTTGACAGATTCAATTTCTTTCTCGTGTTGTTTCTCCGACCTGAATTTTCATTTATTTGTTTTTGCTATTATGCATTCATGCTAAGCACCTCATCTATTAGTGGTTTATTGTGTGTGTTTTGCAGGTTTGGGGTGCTTATAAAGATCAGAGACACGATCTTTTCCTTCCTTCAAGTGCCCAATCTGCCGCTGCCGGAGTAGCAGGTCTAATCGAGAATTCCTCGTCCAGACTCACTTACGCCCTCACAGCTCCGCCACAAACTGCACAGGCAAGAATACCTGCTTCAACGCCATCCGATTCAAATGGAAGCTAGTATTAGCTGTCATAGAGCAAGGATTAAAGTAAGTATTTTGTGAGCCTTAAACAAGTGAGTATTCATCGAAGAATTATTATACATGAATGAAACGTCTGTATAGCTCAGTGTACAGTCTTAATTTTTTTTGGCGTCCCCCATCTTTTTACTCTCTCTCTATCTCTCTCTCTCTGCAAGGTTTGATAGCCAAGGTGGTAGTTGCAATTTTCCAGGTGAAAACAATACCTTATCTTCTATTCTCTCTCTCTCTCTCTCTCTCTATATATATATATAGAGATGAAAGAGAAGAAAGTATTGATTTTCCCTTGTAAAGAATAAGAAAATTACTGATGATTGTAAATTGAAAAAATGGGTCTTTCTTCCAGTACTTACAGACAGTTGAGGTCACTTTGTTTTGAGTTCAATTTATTATACCAATTTTTAATAGCCAAGTTTTATATGATATATATAAGTGGATGCAATAATTGTCTCGATAACCTTAGTCTTCATGAATTTTATTGCTTTTGACATGTCAAAGTCAAATCTTCATAGCCATGGGATTGCTTAACAACTTAGCTGAGAAATTAGCTCTCATTTCTTGGCAAGGAATATAGATAATCAGACTGTTATTTTTGTTGTTGTGAAATTAGGAAGAAAGCATAAAAGCAAGAACCAAAACACTCGTCTCTGCGTAACCCTTCTAAACTTCTTGTAGCACAATTAAGGCCTCATTTGTAGTAACAGCTGGAGCCATCACATGAATATCCATGCAATTGAAGCCTTCAACATAAGGCAATTTCCTTCCAGAAATACCTTCACTTTGGCTCCATTGTTGCTGCGAGGAGCTGCCTTTGATACCGAGTTTGAACTCGTCCCACCAGATAAAGATGATGAAGAATAAGAGAAGGATGATGGTGATCCAGATGAAGTTGACCCTGAAGTTGGAAGGGAACCACTCCAAGTAATAGTACAACCTTGATCAGCTTCTTCAAACATCTTTGCATCCGGTGGCAGCTTCAGAATAGCTACAAGTATCGTCAATAACAAGCATCAATTAACTTTATGCGTTATCTAGTGATCATAAAGATTCAAATGAATAAAACTATCCAAAAACTCAAATAACAAAGAATTTTAAAATTCAATTAAAAAAGGTTTTCATATTTTTTTCCCCTTTTTACTATAGCACAAACTAGGGCAATAGGACACTTATGGCATGAACGTTGCAAGCAGATGGCATTTCGAGAGCCGAAGTGGTATTTGACAGGGAGGCCTTAGGATGGGTTACTGCTCTCTTGGATGATAACGCACAAGCACTTAGGCTTACTGCCCTTCGCTTTCTATCTTGGCAAACACGGTGGTGTAGGCTTCGTTGCAGTTCCGCTCACAGGGGGAATGCAAAGACGAAAGATTTGCAAGCTGCTGAGCACATTCATTCTCATCATTCTCCATTGTTGCCATCGATGCGATGGCCCATGATGCCACTACAGTGCAAATCACCACCATCTTTAATTTGTTTGATCCCTATCTTTGCTTAAAAGATTAATTTCCAAGTCCCAATTTCTGGGTGCTTTTTGTTTTGCTGCTTTCAGGCAATTGTTGGTGAGTAATCCCTCTCCCTCTTCTCTTTTTTTTTTTTTTTTTGGTTTCATTTGTTTTTGGGCTTGAATTGCTTACGTACAGATACAGTTAGGTGAATTTGGTAAAGTAACCATTTTTGTATATGACTGTTACTATTAACTCTTTCCTACATAAGGTCCTCCTGCGTTTGTTTTTCCTAATCATTTGTCATTTGATTCAACGCGTTCTTTATCTGCAAACACTACACAATCAACCGTGCAATTTTAGTTGCGCTATCTTTCATATACACTAACCTTTCTTAGTTGTTTTTCCCCCCCTTTTTTAATTCTTTTCTCAGAGTACGCAATGCAAAAGAATAACACTCATTAGTTCTTAAAGTCTGTTTATTCACAAGAAAACAAGGAAAAAGACAAACTAATATAAGATCATAAGAACTAACTTCTTTGGATTTAGGGTTTTAAGGCTATTTAAAATGAATAAAAAGATACAAAGGTTGATATCAACAGGATTGTATTCAAGTATGATAGAGACATCGATTGTCAATATGTACAATCTTTTGCCGTTTAGATTTTTGTTCTTTCCCTTTTTTATCCTCGTCATTTTGCTTGTCTTCTACAAATTTCTTAACTGAGCAAATGCAGAAGGTGACTGGAAGAGGAATGTACTTTACAAGCGTGATTTACAAATTAAGCAATTACATCATCCAAGAACTAAAAGGAAACCCCTCATTTCTTCAACAAAATCGCGTCTTTACAAAGCGGACAGAGTGCTTTCGTCTTTGCCATTTATCTACACAGCTGGTGTGGAAGAAATGAGAGCAAGGGAGCTCCTTCAGCACATCGTTATCTGCATAACTCGCCAAACAAATGCAGCAAACCTGCATAATGTCCAATATAACAGCAGCTGAAGGACTGTTTTCAATTAGAGCAAAGTGAGGCTTCCCAGGACTAACCGCATCATCCCCTGAAGTAGCACGGTCCTTTTCTGTTCCTGCTGCTTCAACCCCTTCTTTAACTTCCGAACCGTTCTTCCTCACGCTGCCACTACCATCTTTTTGTAACTCGAAATTGTAGGTTGGCAGAGAATTGATGCATTCGGAAGTGGCTCCTCGACTTCGACCATGGTTCCCCCAGCAGCACGCCAAAACAGCACACAGGATGAAGGGCATAATAAACTCAATATAGCTAAAAACAAGAAACATTACACATAACCTTTCAACGAGAGGAAAGAAACTGGTTGATTTCCGAACAGAGAAAAGCAAAAAATAAAATATATATATATAAGAAGAAAAGAGCATAATATTTTTATAGGAGAGTGTTGATATACGCCTGAGCAAATTTGGAGCCCTTGAAGAAGGGTAGCCCCCAGATAACCATACATCGCCAACAACAAATAAGATAAAAAAAGTACCATATTACCATCCATTCAAAGCACTCCAATAATCTGCTAAGCCAGCCAAGTTATCAATTATCATGCAAAATGCATCAGCAGTTGCACTTAAGATTTGAAAAAATGTCTGTATAAGACATTCAGAAAAGCGAAAGTCGATGTTAAGGAGCAAGCCGAAAAAGAACTAGTAAATGGACTGATATCTACATATATATTGTCCAAGGCTCCAATTTACTCTTGAACTACAAGTTCAAATCTTTCTTAAACATAAGCACAGCAATAATAAATGTTTTTTTTTAATGCGTATTTTATTTCCAGAAACACTAACATTAACCATGGACATTATCCAAAATAAAATATAATATTGTGCTGAAAAGAGCACTTCTCTGATTGAAAATATACAATGAACAAATTAAGATGAAGACATTTCATGAATCTGGGAATCCATTTTTTCTTCATTTGTTAGACAAGCCAAATGCAGAATATCTTTAGCACTGCAGTGCACTTTCTATGAAGAAAAAACGAGACTGGTTCTAAGAACAAGAATCAAACTTCAAATTGAAGTAAAAAAAGCTCAGAAGCTAAAGACATGCAAAGGAAATCATGCAAAATGAAAGCAACTGCTGTTCTTAGTTGGAGAAGCTTCCAGTGTGAAGATACATGAGTCTCTCTTATAGCGAGGACAAAATTAAACAATTTTGTCAGGATTGATAACTTCTGTTTGGAGACCATTGGCAAAATTTTCAAACCTCCCAGTTTTCCATTCTTTCTAAGCTAGTTTTTATATCAAATCCAGCAAGGAATAGACCAAGGCGAAGGAAATGAAGCGTAAACAATTAAAGCAAATGATTCCTACACCAAGAAGAACAGACCACTGAGAAACCACCATCTTAAAATTATATAGTACTATGCAATCAAGCACAGTAAGTACTGAGGATTTAGCACTGAAGAAAAAAAACACGTTTACGTGGGGTATGGAAGAAAATGATGCTGGAAAAGGATGGGAATACAAGCAGCACACCCCGCTGCGTAACCAACAACCCAAGTGGGCAATGGAGCTTGTGGCTTCTCATTCCTCGAAACTACAAGAACCGCTCCTGACGCAACAATCTGACTCACGTTGAAAACGAGTCTAATGTAAATCCAATAGCTAAAAGATGATGTAAAACTCCCATGACTTGAATCACCGGAAGGAGTTGGCTGAATTATCATCACAGGTTCTTCTTCCTTGATACTACAACATTGTTCACATGTCGAACATCATATGGAATATCAAGAACATAATCATTTTTGTCATGATTGAGGTTCTCAGGTGGCTGCTTCTCCAGTTGTTAAAGTTGTTTGAAGCAAAAGCATTAAGTGAAAAAGCCTTTTTGATCAATTGTTCTTCTTCTTTGGCTTTCAATATCATCGGCTGTCAAATGGGGGTTCTAAAATCTTTTAGCAAAACAACAAAAATCAGCCTCGGTTAAGCCTCCGATTTCTGTAGCATATATGTAGTTTTACAAGTAAGAAACTTTATTTTCTCAAACAAGAATTTTCATAGAAAAAATAATGGAAAAAAATGTCAAATTATACAGCTTATTCTTCCTTTCCTCGAAATTCCTGGCAACTAAAACGTAAACCAAATCGTATCATCCTTGGCTTGGACAAAATTGCCACAAAGATCAAAGAATCTTTAACTCTTTTTGGGTAAACAAAAACCCAAATGAATGCAAAATTACTCTTTTTTGGGGTGGCTCTTCAATTTTCCTGGCAACCAAACATCTTTCCAATTTCTCAAGGACTTACAAGAAAAACAGAAACTCAACATTGCGCTCAAAGTTCAAAACTTTTTTTCATATTTTGATTCAAGGACTAAATTCAAAATACGTAAATATATTAAAGCAGACAAAACACACACACACACACACACTAACAACAACAAAAAGGTATAATTTTTTTTTTTCATATAAAATATTATTCGTTGGATATTTGGTAATTTAAGTTCACAAATCTTAAATTGTCAGTCACAAAAAAAAAAAAAAAAAAAAACACCTCTCAAATTGCTTCCTGGATTGGCTCACTTTGACTGTCAAAAAGCAACTTTTCATCCGAGATGTTATCATTTTTGAGATTAGGTATTCAATGTCGGATATTTACTGAATGACGGTCGATTGATTGAGCCAACTATTAGACATTATAATCTGACACCTAGTTTGACGTTGATCACATCATCACTAAATAATATCCCCAAATAAATCTTATAAAAAAAAAACATACTCACAGGTAGAGATGTGACTCTAAAAAAACTCATAAACAGTATTACATTAAACACTCCTCTGATTTAATCATCGAAGAAGGCTCTCGGAGTCAAACTCCGACATCCTCCTGACTCTCTTTGTATTGCAGGGTTCTGCCTGACCTTTGAGTACCAACGAAACAAAGTTCAACAAAAATAATTGAAATTTGTAAGCAATCATTGAGATACGTTGAGTGTTGAAATTCACCAAAAATAAATAAATAATTATGGATGGCTAAAATTGGTAAAAAGTTTTGATAAAAAAAGCATTTAAGTCGTAAAAGCGAAGAATATTATATATGTGTGGACTTAGTTATCGGCATCGAATGCTAATAATGAATAATGAATGGATTTTTTTTTAATTTGTAATAATTAATTTAGTCATTAGGGAATATTAAATGCAAAAAGATCTTTGAAAATTGGAGGGGCATTTTTCTATACGTATGGTCAAAATGGGATTTGATGCAAATAGCATATTCTCTATTGATAATTTATACGAATTCCTAGCTGAGTTTGATTCTTTTCGTAGATGATTAAATATGTTCATGAATTAAATTAAATTAAATTTTAATTTAAAAAAATTTAAAATTTAAATTTAAATTTAACTCAATTTAATAATTTAAAGTATTATTTAAAAATATGTTAACATGTAAAAAAATTTATATTAATATTAATAATTAAATTAAAAATATTATTATTTTAATAAATTAATAATGATTCAAATTAATTTAAATAACAAAAATCAATATCTAAATTCAATTAATTTAAAATTAATTTATTAAATTAAATAAACTGTTTAATCTTTAAATAAATTTATTAAAAACATAATTTTTATAATATTTAATAACTTTTAACTAAATCCGTACATAAGTCAGACTCCGATTATAGTCTGACCAGTTTGAAATCCCTGTCGTGGAGACTCGGGTTAGATAAAGATATTAAGTGGAGCAGGGATAAGAGTATTATCATATTTTGCATAGTCGAAAACACGTCACAAGTGTGCAG
>JBBYHO010000016.1:2999443-3012671 GCA_038382025.1 Adansonia gregorii | reverse complement strand
ACCATTAAATTATTGTGAATCTCGTGTTTTATAAGATTTGGAAGCACCAAGGCTTAATACAAAAAATTCAAAAAAAAAAAAAAAAAAGAAGAAGGAAACAGGAAGCAGTGGTGTTAAAATAGTTCTTGTCAGTGAGCTATAAACTGTCTATTCCAGATCCTTTTTGATTGAAGTTTATGGAGCCTCATTGCTTTTTTGATATTACGAAAATTAGTAATCCTGGATGTATACTCTTAACTCTTTAGAATAACAACTTATTAGAGTTGAATTATACAGTTTCTAATTAAATTATTATACACATATGGTTGGTTTTTTATTATTAATAAAAATATCATCCCTATTCTTTGTTTAAATATGAATAACACTATTTCTCTGGAGTTTTATGACAAAAAGCCCTGAACCCTTTATTGGATTTGAACTGATGACTTGTGCCTTGCTGTTAGCATTACTGTACTGCTGTGTTTTTAGGCCGTTTGATTCAATTGCTGAATGAATCAGTAAATGGATGCAGTAGACTCATAGTGGATAGTAAGAGTATTATGAAATTTGATACTAATGAACATTGGACTTGCATATGTCTGTCTTGCAGGGGTGATGTTGTTCAAGTAGACACTTGGGTCAGTGCATCTGGAAAGAATGGCATGCGAAGGGATTGGCTTGTCACCAATAATAAAACTGGTGAAATTTTAACAAGGGCCTCAAGGTAGGGCATTGTTTGCGAAGTTGCTTCTTGTGGCTTATAATTGTTTTTTACTCAACTCAAATAATGAGATGATCTTCTGACACCATTATTAAAAGGTCTCATTCAATCATATTGTTTAATGATATAATATGATGTTTTCTTCCATGATTTTGTTCTTCTCACAAGAAAATGGAAATAGGCAAAACTAAGATGTTATTGACTGTAAAACATTCTAAAATTTGTTTTGCAAGACACCCAATTTGGTTGGGTCTTTGAAGCGTTATTTGAAATAATTGACTTAGACTATGTTTGATTATTAAAATAATTTCTTTTTTTTTAGATGTCTTCATTTTGATAAAATATTGATTAATTCAAATTCAGGATTAAGGTTAGGATTCAAATATTATTCAAATTTTTATTAAAATTGATGAACTTTTAATTAGATAATGAGGTTTATTTTATTTTTTGGACCTTGGGATTCAATTTGAGCCACACCCATTCCATTGTTATTCTCATTAATTTTTTCTTTCTTATTTTGCTTTCTTTTCATTTTTTTTTCTTCTTCTTAATTTTTATTTCCATTTCTTTATTTTCTTTTCTTTTGCAGAAAGTTCTATAATCAGGAAAAAAATTGAAAAACCATAAAATACCGAAACAAGGAAAATAAAAAAAAAGGATCTAAAACAGAGACTTCAATCTATGGCCAAAAGAACTTCCTTTCAGTTTATGACATAAGCTTGTAAAATTTTTTCAGTAGATACATGAGTTGACATTTTGGTTTCCAAGGCAACATGTTGACTGTTCTTGTTCTCTGAGTACAGTTATTGAATGGTGTTTTGGGATTGACTTATCTGGATTCTGTCTGTTTTAATTTTGGTTTTGGTGATCCGCAGTGTGTGGGTGATGATGAATAAGCTGACTAGAAGGTTATCTAAAATTCCAGAAGAGGTCCGAGGAGAGATAGAACCTTATTTTATGAATTCTGATCCTGTTGTGGCCGAGGATAGCCGGAAATTAGTGAAACTTGATGACAGGACGGCAGAATATGTGCGTAAAGGTTTAACTGTGAGTCCCCACTGCCCCATCTCTTTCTTCGGTATAGTTGTGGCTGTGGCCACCTGTAAATTGTCTTTCTGTTCAGTCCTTGCATTTCTTATTTAAAAGTTTATTTTTAATTTGCAGCCCAGATGGAGTGACTTGGATTTGAACCAGCATGTCAACAATGTGAAGTATATTGGTTGGATCCTCGAGGTAGGCCCACATCCAGTAACAGTTCAATGATTTACTTTCGAACTTCCCCCTTTCCTCATATTCTCCCATGATAACAATTGAACAAAATAGTAACCAGTTTATTTTAGATACCTTAATTCTTTAATCTTATCTGTGATTTTGAGCAAGAACTTGCTTGGCCCTAGAAAATTTTAATGACATAAGAATTAGCTATTTTATCTTGGTTTTTGGTTTATTCAGTAAAGCATAGAAGTTAATGGTGGCCATTTTTAAATCACATTTATGTTCCAGCCAAAAAGCCAAATCTAACTGTATCATTTCCTAGAAGAGTTTTAAGTTGCATTTATCGATGAAAATGAATTGTGTGCCATCACCTTGTCGTGGCTGGTACTGATTACCGGTTGCTTTTTTTTTTTTTTTTCTTGGAACCAATAACCTCCAAGTGTGAGTAGAGGAGGCTAATATGAAACCGCAATTTAGGAATTCAGTGCTTGGAATCTGGTATAGGATTATATATTTTTTATCGTGATTTTCACCGATTAACCTAATTATATGTTTTGAAGTTACATGCGTTTTTACCTGGGAAAGTAATTCTGGTTGCAGAGTGCACCATTGCCAATCGTGGAGAATCATGAGCTTTCTTCCATGACACTGGAGTATAGGAGAGAGTGTGGGAAAGACAGCGTGCTGCAGTCACTAACTGCTGTCTCCTCCGACGCTGGTGTGGGTGACTTGGTAAATTTCGGTGAAATCGAGTGCCAGCACTTGCTCCTGCTGGAGGATGGGTCTGAGATCGTGAGAGGAAGGACCCAGTGGAGGCCTAAGTATGCCAGAAGTTTTGGTAATGTGGGTCAAATCCCTGCAGAAGGTGCATAGAAAAATCCGAAGTTCTGAATTGCGGGTGGAGAAGGGGGCAGCAGTCTCAATGCTGCGTGTCAATGATTTACGTAGAATCTCTTACCTTCTTTGAATTTTATATAAATATATATTCCTTCTGATTCGTCTTCCTTCAGGGGAAGTGCGGGTAGGAAGGTTAGTGAGCTTCACTGTAATTAGCTTTTGTTTTGTTTATTCTCTCTCTCTCTCTCTGTCACTCTGTCTCTCTTGTTTTATTTATTCTACTTTAGGTTAACCAATTTTAAATTTGTAAGGTAATGTATAATTTTGGCATTTCTTTGAATGGATATTTGCTTCTCTTCTAAACCCTCTAATTTACATATCTTTTTCTTGTTATTTAGTCAAAATTCATAATCATTTCAAACCTGTAAAAAAAAAAAAAAAAGGGAAAGAGAGAAAAAAGAGAAAATCTGTTGGTCCAAGAAAATAAAACGAAGGAAGAAGTTTATGTCCAGTTTGAGTATTGAACTGGGAGTTTTGAATTGACCATGAATTTGATCAAGTTTAATTGGACCCAATTACGTAATACTTAAGTGTATAAACTTTTGGTATATTTATATAATATATATTCGAACGTCATAATGTCTATTTATTGGGGCTAGCAAAAGATTTGATGCATTGAACCTTTTACAACGTGATTAACCATATAGAAATGGATATAACGCAAGATAAATATAATAATAAACTTAATTATTATTTCATAATGCCATTCCATGTTTACACCTATGTTATTTTAATTATTCATACATATTTGCACATGAAAAAAGGGTCCAACCCCCGGCCGCCATGAAACCCCATCTCGCATGATTGTAGCCATCAATCCCTAACTATATAATTCAGTTTCTTCATATACACCACAATATTAAGTGAACCATTTATGTCATAATTAATAAAGGATAGTTTATTTTTGTACATATTTATAAACAATATATATAATTCGGAAGTTATTGAGCTTTAGAATTAACTTTTCTCGTTTTTTTCATTAATACCAATTTAGCAGATATGAGATAAGTAGAGGTGTCCATGGCTCGGAATAGGCTAAGATCCAATTTTTTTTTAATTTTTTTTGTCTAATCCAAAAGTCCGAATTATTTTTAAAAAAATAACAAAAATTGAAAATTTATTTTTATATTAATATCTATATATTTTATAATTAAAAATTTTAAAAATAATATTTGTTATGATTAAATAATAATTTAGGTTAGAGAAAGTTGTGTCCAAAGCCCAACCTAAACGAATAACTTGACCAACTGGTAGGTTTAGAGATCTCGAAAAAGATTATATATATATATATATTGATAAAAGAAGATATGAGAATATGAAAAAATAATTGTAGATGCAAGGATCATAATATCAGACCTTCTAGATGTGATATTTTTAATTTGTTTTAACCATTTTTGTAACAATAATAATTAATTTATTTATAATATTTTGGTTTTTATCTTAATCAAGTGAGCTTCTCATTCTTTAAGTTCAAACTTGAAGTAAATAGTCCTTGGGTCTATATATATATATATATATAAAATTTTCTCACAAAATGTTTATTTAGAAGGCTTAGAAATAGACTCATACATTGCACTTTTACAAATTGTGAATTATATAGAAATGGATATAATGTAAGACAAAGTAGACTTATAAATTAATAATTATTCTATAATGCCATTCCATGTTCTTGTTTGTAGTTTGGATACAAATACATTATATTTTAATCATTAATTTATGCATATCCACATGAAAAAAGGTCCAACCCCGCCACCATGATACTCCATCTCGCATCATTATATCCATCAATCCCTAACAATAGCTCACTTTCGTCATATAACCTAAATATTATATTATTAAGTGAACCATTTATGTTATTAATCAATAAAGAAAAATTACATGCTAATCAAACTTCCTCGATCTAGTTAAAAAAAAAATCAAGATATTTGTGCATGGTTTATATTCTTTTATATTTTTATAATCAAGATATATAATTCGTAAATTATCATGCTTTTGAATTAACTCTTCCTCTCTCTCTCTCTCTCTCTCTTTATCTATATATATTTATTTATTTATTTTGATTACCATTTTAGCAATAAACAAGACTCTCAACAATTTACGGGGTACGTTTTTAGTTTGTTGTTACGACAATGGTTAATTTGCCACCTAGAGATAGATAGGGGTCACAAATTTGATGGAACTAGAAAAGTTATATAGATTGATTTGTGATTGAACTCAATTCGATAAAGATTGATGAAAAAGTTAAACTACGTTGAATTTGAATGAAAAACAATATGAATGTATAATAATTCAAACTTAAAATATATATATATATGTATATATATAATATCTTAAACTTAGTAAAGTTCAAATTTTCTGACATAGAAAATATTGCAATTAATCCGAGATTGATTAAACGTATACCGCCTTTGAATATATGTGTTTTTGTCGCACATGTTTTTCCATAAATCATCCAAATCTTGAATGAAGGTGTCATGGTATTTAATATAAATATATATATATAGATATATTTATATTTATATTTAAAGTTGTCGAGGTTTGAACCACGTTATTATTGGCTACATTATATCATTTCTAATTCATACTTCCATAAGAAAACTAATTTCGTAGAAAAAAAAATTAATACATGCATTCTAAGTTATTATTCGTTTATATATTATGTATAAGATTTATATTTGATGTACTAAAATATATAAATTTATACACTATTGATGAACAAGATGATGTCATTTTATTAAAAATAAATTTATTTATATATATTTTAAGCTTTTAATTGAATGATATTATCTAGTTCAATGATAAAGTATAAACATACACAACCAATACATGAAATACAAACTCACTTAATAAATTTCATAGTTTATATGCATGAGTCCATATTTTGATATATATATATATATATATATATAAATGTTAGGTAAACAAACATAAGTTAAACAGAGAATAAAGTTTAAAACAAAAAAAATAGGGAAAAAAAAAAGCATCTTGCCAAAAGAAAAGAAGAAAGAGCATCGGAGTATGTATATATGCTTGTAATTTACTACTTTCCTGGTAATCTATGATAATCAGCCTGTACCACTTAGTTAAAAGGAAAAATAATTAATTTTCACAAGATTCTTTGTGTTTGTTTATAAATATAGTAATTTTTTTTCTTAATTACTAAATAGAATATAAAAATTCTACCAACAAGTTTAATAAGATGACACACGTATTTATTAGTATAATAAAAATATAAAAATAATTATCACACCACTGAAAGTGAAAATTATTTAACTTTATAAATAGAATTAATAAGTGATATTTACTCCTTAATATATAAATTTTTTTTTAAAAAAATTGTATGCTTAATAGGTTTATAGCAGTAAAAACTTTTAAAAAATAACAAAAAAATCATTAAAATATTATTCTTAATTTCTTAAATACGGTAGCAACGGTTTATTACTATATATTACCATTTTTTATAAGAAATATTAATTGGTATTTAATAATACTAATTGAAAAGATATAAATATAAAAAAATTAATTGATAAATTATTTTTTAAAATTCAGTAAGAGCAATATATTAAATAGAAAACTTTTAAATTATAATTAAATAATTCTACATATAAACATAAACTAATTGGACGTTGTTTTATTTATTTGTTGATGAAAATATTCAATACTCTATGAATCAGCTTCATCCCAGAACTTTGCAAGGCGAAGCCGCGTGCGCCAACCGGTTTTCCAGATTGACTTTTGAGGTAGAACTTGAAACTTCCCCCTTTTTTAAAAAAAGATAAACGGAGATACGATGAATAGAAAAGCGACAGATCGCCGACAAGCAGCATTTGGCACATGCTTGTCGGAGATTCATTTCGTTCCTGACTTGTAAGAATCTGCAACTGGGTCCCATGGCATTTTGCATTTTACCTTCTTACCCTTCCTGCTTTCTATTGGTAATACATAACCGTGTAAAGTGTATGTGAACGATTGGTCAAATCTTAAAGTGTATAGACTATGGTGCGCTGCGAATAGGAAAGATGCTTCTAGATTTGAACTTATCAATATCACTAAATAAATTAATAAATAAAAATTAAAAATTTTAAAATTCTAGAGTGATAACCTTATTATTAATAAGGAGAGTTAGCTTGACAGAAAGTCATAATCTTATAAGCATCATATAATAATTATTTAACTATATCATCTTAATTAACAATTTAGGCACCAATTAATATTTTTTTATTATAACAAAGTTAAAAAAATCATAAAATTAACATAAAATATTAAAAATAAAAAAGAAAATTACAGTTGTTCCAAGCTAATGAATATATTCTATGTTAAATGTGAAATTATGTGTTCTTCCTGAGTTTGTAGGTATTGACAAAAGTTGAGTCATTGACAAACATTCATTAAACCCACCACATAATCAAATATTCAAAATTGAATTATTACTATATATAAATTTATTTATAAGATTTTGTTAATGTTTAAAACTGCTATCTAATAATACCATCTTTATTTGGAGTATTAAAAATGATAATTAAAATATAAACTATTATATGCAGTATAATATTATTATAAATAAATATATTAATTATTTTAGAAAATATTTTAAAGATACTTGATAGCAAAATATTATTTATATAATAATCTGAAGCAACTATGTATATAGTCTCAAATTTCGGGCAAAATTAATTTTTAGTAAGCATTTTTGTCGAAAAATTTCAAACTTATTTCAAGCACGAGAATGAGATTGGTCTTAATGTTTGAAAGACTTGATTTTTGATTGGATGAACCGACAAGGTGGCCCAAAATTCTATTTTGCTTACGTTACTACAAGCACCAATCCCAAACCCATTGGTCACAATTTTCCACGTGGCTCTCCTCCACTGGTCTGCTTCAACCTTTGATTCCTACTTTTGTGTATAAACCCGTCATCGCCTGCGCCCTTTTACATGCGAAAGAGTTTTTCTTAAAAACTCATTGGTGCAAGACGCAACAGTTAAAGGCGGGTTATGACATCGGAAGAAGCACAGGCGTCACCGGAAAGTGACGTCATCGGCATAAGTTTTAAGGATACGGAGCTGACTTTGGGTTTGCCTGGGGAGGGACGGTCGTCGGCTGTTAAGTACTGTGCAAAACGTGGGTTCATAGAGAACGTTGATCTTAACCTCGGGAGCTGTAAAACAAAGCCACGTGGACGTAACGATACGCATGTTCATGAATCCGATGCCGGAAAACCTCCTGCCGCCAAGTAAGTGTGGCGAACCCCTTTTTATTTTTTTTAAACTGTTTTTATCACCTCGAAAATGGCATGTATTTCTAATTTTTGCTATATTAAATGACATTTTACTGGTATTAACTTTTAATGAAAAATGAAAAGTAAGTTATATTATTGTTCTTCTGATTCATGAAAATATATATGAGAGCATCTTTAGGTACTGTTATTATTTATAATTATAATATCAAGTTAAATATAATTATTGATAATTACATTCATTATTTTCAATTATTTGATGATTATAAATATATTTATTATCATATAATAATTTTTTTAAAAATAAGGTGTTGTTAAGTAGTCGTTAATCAACATAATTTATATATATGGTTGTGCATAAGTCGGCTTAAATTAACTCAATTGAAGTAATTTGGTTAAATCAATTTGGTTAAGTCAGATTGATAGTTATCTATGTTTTAGAGATCGGTTAAGTAGGTTAAGTCAATCATTTATCAGTTAGTAAAATCATTAACTGAACTAATTGAATTAGTCGAATTTATAATATTTAATATGTTTTTATTTATTTATTTTTCTTCAAGGTTTTCTTCCTTAACAAAATAGTATTAGTATATACAGATTTTAGTATATATATATCAATTAACCTTTTTTTAAATTGTTTATTTTATTTTTACAAAATTGTTGTAAATTGACGTTAACATCATTATATCGTATGGACTTAAATTTAGTTTACTTATATTTCAAATTTAAATAAAATATCAAATGTTATTAAAATTCAAATATAATTTAAAATTTAGCATAAAATTATTAAAATTCCAAAAAAAAAAGATTATTTGCTAGTTTAGACCATATTGCTATCTTAAACCCCTTTTAACTGAATTAACTGATCAAAATTTATCTTTTATCAAGGTTGGTTAATTCGATTTTTAGTTTTGTCTAGCCGAACTGACTGATTGCACAGTAATATATATATATAAAATTTTGGATGGTTAGCACTTAGAATACTTGCAATTATTGTTAACAATTCGAAAGCTGTTAAGTGATCAATATTTTAATATTATGACATATATAAAGCATATTTCCTTAAATTTTTTTGTTAATTTAGATTTATTATCATATATAATTAATCAATTAGAATTTTAAATTATACAAAATTTACTAAAATATTACGTAAAACTCATGTTTTTAAATGATAAACTACTATATTAATTCTATGTTATGATTTAATAACCATAACATTATAATAAAAAAAATTTACAACTGCAATGCTTCCTTAAATGCACTAAATTTGCATATGTATAATATATAGCGTATGGAAATGTTGGATTGTCATGGAACCAAATATTGTTCTTCTTGCTCTTCATCATGTGATAGGTCGAAAAATCACTAAGCTTAAAATCCCATATATTTAAAAGAAAGAATATATATATATATATATATATAAAGTAGGGATTTGCTTATGCTAGTGCAAAACTAATTTAGTTTCACTCAATTATATAACTCTTTATATGATTAGTATTTTAATAAATCAACTATTGGATTTAACAATATAAGCATATTAATCATACGCGTAAAGTTTTCAATCAATTTAATATCTCTATCTTATTAATCGAAAATATTTCTTTTTCAATATATTTAAAGTTGAAATATTTTTATATCAAGCTAATAATCTGATATTTTTTATTTACTTAAAACTCGACGTGCATGATTTATATGAATAGAATATGAAATATGACGATTGGATTAAACAAATATTAATCATATAAAGAGTTATGTAAGTATATAAAAATAAATTAATTTTATATTATTGTACGTAAATACTTACTCATATAAATATATGATGCTGATGATTGATTTGTGTGATACATATGCATACTATTGTATGGCATTGAAGGGCACAAGTCGTTGGTTGGCCACCGGTGAGATCATGTACAAAGAAGGCTATAAATCATGAGATGGGTAAGCTTTACGTGAAGGTGGCTGTGGATGGAGCACCCTATCTCCGCAAAGTAAACCTTCAAGGTTACTCCAATTACCAGGACCTCATCAGAGATTTACACAATTTCTTCACTTGCTTCGCCCGTGAGTAATATTATATATTATTCCTCTCTCTCTCTCTCTCTCCCTTTGATCATTAATTTGTTAATATGATATTTATAGTAAGATTTTCATATTTTGTTTATAAGTATCTTTAAATACTTATTAAGATTAATTAAATTACTATTTATTGTGATATTTTATTTTATATTAAATGTAATAGTTGATATTTGTTTTTGATGAATTTCAAAGTCTAATACATTGAAAATAGTAACTTATCTACTATGATAATCTGAAAAGTATCATTAGAATATTTGTTAATAAAGCTCTTTATAACAAGGACAAGATTTTTGCATTGGTTAAGTAATTGATACATATAATTTATACATAGATGTAACAATTAAGTGACAAATATTTATTTCAATAATTCATTAATATATTATTTAATAAATAGCTAGCTTTTTTCAAAAATTTGATTACATGACGAAGTTCTAATAAAAGAGGTATATTCTGACGTGATATAATCCTTTCTCCTATTTGTCTAATATAACTAAAGGCTAATCAAATAATGAATATATTTGTTGCTCTAAACCTAAGTAAATGAGGGAATTGAAATGGTAGTTTTATAGGTAATTCTAGCACGGATAAAAACAAGCTTGTGGCTGTGGTGAAAGGAATGGAGTATCTACCAACATATGAAGATAAGGATGGTGACTGGATGTTAGTTGGCGATGTTCCTTGGGAGTAAGTTCTAAAATGTCTTTATGGTTTCCTTTATTGTGCTTTTCATGATACAACATGCACCTAACTTTCAGATATTTCTGTCTTTTCATTGTTTGTAACAATTCATAATTTGAAAATATTAACTCATAATTTGATTTGTGATCTTTTTTGCTCAATTACTCTCCAAATCTTTAATTCTACTTGATGTATAAAAATCATACAATTTTAAACCTCAAATATAGGTTTTTGTAATTAATTAATTGATATTTAAGTATGATAAAGTTCCCATGTGCACTGGGAAACCTCATATATATATATATATGCATGATATTTATTGGCCATTAGGGGTTTTTTTTGTGTGTGATCACAAAAATTATTTCGTGAAAAATTCAGCCTTTTTTTCATATTGAATTGTAATATACATTTTTTCACCCTCTAAGTAATATTTAGAATTATATTGGTGGTTTTGGTTGTAATTGTCATAATTAAATTTATGAAATAATACCTAATTTTTCTTGTAACAGGATGTTCATAGAATCTTGCAAGCGTATCCGCTTGATGAAAGGCTCAGAGGCTGTGGTCTTGAACTTAGGTAATACATACATTACATTAATCACACTTTAAAACTTCGACATGTTAAAATTTCTTAATTTTACAAGTAGATTAATTACATGCTCCATTTATTTTTTTTTAATAATTTTAAAAAGTATATATGTCATTCTACTAATGCCATTTGTAAAATTTAAAAATTTAATTGATAATTAATAAAATAATTCTCCTTAATTAGTCAGTACTTCTCTTTTTTGATAACTAAAATTAACTTTAATTAATTAATTAATTAATTCATGCAGCAACAAAAGCTTCCACCACTACGAAATGCTGAAGCCCAAGTTGAGAGTCAGATAAATCAGATATTTTGTTTCTTTGAATTATGCTATGTATGTGCTAAGAGCATGCAGTTATCTTGTTTGTAATTTATTGTTGATGAACAGGAGAATAGAGATACATATATTATGTCTCTTTTGTGTACCCCAGCTAAATTAGTTTTATGTCTTTTTAAAGTTTCAATAAAACCTGGTTTTTCCTGAAGCAAAAATTAAAGTTAATATCTTTTTAACTTGTGAATCTCAAAAGTTGACAGAAGCAGCATTGCCCAAATTAAGGTAGCAACATTAGTATTAATTGACTTAGGGATGGTGTAGTAGTTTTTGCTTGATTGCACCTTTTAAAAGGCAATAACTACTTTATAATTATAAAGTTAATAGAAGCAAAATTATATGTGATAAGTAGCATTCCTTAATTTAAATAATCTAACTAATACGTGGCTAAAACATGAAAGTAAAAGTGCAAGTAAATTTATCTAAAAATTAGATATTTTATTCGGTTCGATTTGAATAAGTTCGAGTTTGGATTCTGATTTTATTGTTTTGAGCTATCTGAACTTGGTTAAAAATAATATTTTTAATTTAACAATTTAATTATAAATATATATAAATATTAATATTAAAAATAATTTTTTAATAAAGATAAAAAATGATTCGGGTTGATGTATCAGATTAAATATGAATCTGAACTTAAATTTTATTTTTTTTGAATCATAATTTGATTCAACTTTGTCTATGAATATTTTTACTTAAGGACAAGTAAGTTAAGAATCCTGACTCTTCGCTCTTCTCCATCAATCGAACGACTTTTATAATGTAGAAGATACTTCGGGTGTTGAAAGTGAAGCAGGGACTAAAGCCACATATTTATAATGAAATAGCTTAAATAGCTCCTCGTAGAAGACTTATCAAGTTGAGGTTATAACCACATTAATTCAAGAAGATATGCAGAACCCATATTATAATGGGCTATAATTAATCAATTAATTAAGCTCTCTTTCATATTTCACTTTAAGCCTATTTTATCAACCTATTTTATTTAAATTATAAGCCACCAATTAATAGTAATCCTGTTGCTAAAAAACTCTAACAATTAGCAGATAGATTGCATCTTATCAGATCCTTTGGTTTTCTTTTATTTTGCAGTTTAATTGAATGCAAAATTATTAGGACATGCTAAAATAAATACGATTCCTTAGTTAAAAGTACGAGCGCGTGTTTATATGTATCTATATCTATATATATACATATAAATGGATTTAATTATATTAGTTTAAAATTAAATTTGTTTTACATATTTGCATAATTTTATGTACAATTTATATATGTTTAATTTTTATTTATTATTTACGTAAGTCATGCATATCAAGATTTGAGTAAATTAAAAATATCTAATTATTTTTTTAATGTAAAAAACTCCAAATCATTAAATATATATTAAAATACTAATATTTTCGATTGATATTATTAATATATATATATATTGATATTGAAACCGTAAGAGCCTTCGTAAATAGCCTACTGAGTTATGTTCTACACAACTCTTATATCTATTGA
>JBBYHO010000016.1:2971440-2983580 GCA_038382025.1 Adansonia gregorii | reverse complement strand
AGTAAGTAGTGAGCGATGACTGGAAGTCAGCCAACCATACATGCACGGCCAATATCACGAAATAAAAAGTAGGTTAACAAGAAATTCATATATACATATATATATAAGTCTGGATTTGGTCATGCAAATATAGAGTAGGTGGAACTAAAACTATCTCAAGATTTTAATGCATGTTTTACCCTAACATTCTCAAAGTCTCAATTTTTGGTTAAACAAGAAATAACAATTACTCTCTTTTAATTGATAATTATAGTATTTTTTTTTCATCCATCATAATAATACTATATATATATATATACACGAATATAAAAAAATCTTTTCAACTTATTGTTTTCAAAATATTTTCTTAAATAGTGATTCTAATTATATTTTTATTATTTATAAGATTTATTCAATTTACAAGTAAAAAAGTTAACTTTATTAAATGAATTTATTAATAAAATGTATTCAATTTATGAATAAAAATATTAATTTCATTAAAAATTGGTCAAATATATTTGATAATTTGCAAAATGCATTGAAATACAGGTAACTTTGTTGACTTTATTCACAAATTGTATAATCGGTTGATAAAATATTAAATTCATTAAAAGTTTCATTAAAGTTTCCATTGAATACAACTTTTAAGTTATCTATATTTCAATGCATTAAAAATTGTATAATCGATTGAAAAATATTAAAATTTAATTAATTTCAATAATTATAATTTAATTTAACTTTTTCCATTAAAAAAAGGGTTAAACGAAGGGGGGGGGGAACTATTCTAACCCGAAAGACCAAATTGAAATCATAAGATTGTTTCCCAAATGAAGCATTGAAAAACAATCAATTTTATTAAATGTAAGTTAATTCATCATACCTATTACCAATGTTATAAGATTACAATCTATATCTAAACAAAGCTTAAAGATCTCTTATATAGTTTTCTTTAGTTCTCAATTTCCATGTTTCACTAAATGAATTCTTAAAGATTACGTTGAGTTTATTTCAATTGACAATGAATTGGATATAATATCATTAAAAATAACGATAGCAGTGGGATTAAAATTAATAATGAGATATATGTTTGGATTTTAAAGTAATGATGATCATTAAAAATGTGTTGTTAAATTTTTTTGTGTTATTTTAAAATATTTAATATTTAATAATATTACAAATATCACCATATTATCTTTAATTAACATAATATTTATTATTAAAAAATATTTTATATTTATAAACAAAAAAGTCATAATATTTTTTAATAGGTAAACGCTATTATATGAAGTTTTTTGTATGGTAAAAGTTTATGAAAAAAAAAGCATATAAAAATGTTTAAATATGCACTCTGCTTTGAAAATATTAAAGTTTTATTTATAAGGTCATTTTTGAAAATCGCAAGGATAATTGGTGTCTTTTTTTCAACAAAGGCATTGAAAAATTTACACTGTGGCCCAACGCCTCTCGTGGTGGTTGGGCTCCCAATTGGAGGTGCAGTGCAATGAAAATTTTTCTTCGCTCGTCCAACTCGCCGCTTCGAGTAGTTTTAATAATTTTAGGTAAAAATTAGTAAAAATATATTATAAGTATTTTTAAATTTATGTAATAAATTAAAATTTATATAAATATAAAATATTTTTAATATAATTACGAGATAAAAATATATTAATATTATATTAATATGTAAATTGTTAAGTTTCGTATTGAGATTAATCATTCAAAACAAATGAAATTTATATATAATAATTTTATTCATTATATTAAAAGAATAAAATAAATTTAATATAATAATATTATAAATAATATAGTAGCTATAGATTAAAGAGTGTTTAAGATATTTAGCAGATCACAATAAAAAAAAGGGGTGACAGTTTTTTTGGTGTTGTTGCCTTGTTTTGTGCAGGTGAGAAGAGCGGCGAACACCCCACTGCGAAAATTCTCGCTTTTCCCAACCGTTATCAATTTCAAAAGGAGCAGGCATTAATTCCCAGCCGCACTCGCAGGTGTACCAATCGTATAACCTAAGTCCCCACCACCCCGGTCTCCATTAACCACATGTGTTGCCCCCAGCTAATGATCTCATAAAATCCACGATTTTACTGGATATCAGGACATCTCACAACGTCAGAGCGAGTACGTACTTCTTATGTACACGAGAGTTCGTGTCGCCGTTAATATTTCTCTTTCCCGCGAGACCTCCCTTCTTTGCTCGACTTTAACGTGTCCAAACCGATTCAACGAAAAAAAAAAAAAAGCCGAGAGAGAGAGAGAGAAACTTGAACAACAAAGCAAACTACAATTAAATTAGCCGAAAACAGATTCAGAAGAAAAAAAAATTGTAGTAAATCAGAGAGAAGAAGAAAAAAAGCGCCATAAATGCAAAGCTCAACAGCCCATCTATAAGAACATAAGAGCTGTCTTTCTTTCACTTACAAAATCAGTCGGCCACATTTCCAAATCTCCCATTTAACTCTCTCTCTCTCTCTCTCTGTCTGGTTCTCTTTTGGTGTTTTAGATCTTTGATTAGATGCAATGTGGAACTCGGCGGAGAACGTGTTCTCCAGGTCGGCGTCGGTCAGGGAAGGAGACGATGATGAGGAGGCGCTAAGGTGGGCGGCGCTGGAGAGGCTGCCGACATACGCGCGAGTTCGAAGGGGAATATTCAAGGACATGGTTGGTGACTTCAAAGAAGTGGATGTGAGCGAGCTCGAGTCGACCGACCGAAGGCTTTTACTCGAACGGCTCGTTAACTCTGTTGATGATGATCCTGAACGGTTCTTTGATCGTATGAGGAAACGATTCGACGCGTAAATACTTGGCTGCTTTTTCTTATTAATTTTAACATGTCATTTAATATTCTATTAACTTAAATAGAAACAACGCAGGGAATTTCTGCTGTGTTTTGATAATAGAATATTGACAAGAATAGAAAATCAAGGATTTCTGGACTTTTGCGCTGTTCTTTTAATAGAAAACTCTGACGTTAGTTTGACCGTACGGTTTAATTGCCTAAGCTAAGCTGATCTATGAAAATATCTTTTAACAGAAAGTAATTATTTAACGTATAATGCTATAAGTTTCCCGTAATTAGAAGCAAAAGCTTGTTTACTTTTGCGGCGAATTTTATTTAAATTTGAAACTAGTAGCCCAATTTTATTGAACTCAAGAAGAGATTATTTGCAGAACTCTCTGATAATTGATACTATATAATTTTTTTTTTTTAATTCTGCGATTCTACCGTGGAATTATTTGCATTAGTCAACTGAATTTTATTTATCATGTTTGAATTAAAAAACTTTTTGATTCTTAGAAACTTTTAATGATCAATAAATGCTAACACTTTTGTGGTTTTTATAAAATAAAAATTAAATAATTTAACATTTTTTTTTTTTTTGGAAATGGAAAGTTAGAATTTGCATTTCTTCAGGGAACAATTTCAGCATTTAATTTGATGTTCTCGGTTGTGGCTGTTTTTATTATTATTTTCTCCCCTTTTCTTCATCGTCGCTTACATTTTGCTCTGGTTTGTGGTGTTACAGAGTGGATTTGGAATTCCCGAAGATTGAGGTTCGGTTTCAGAATCTAACTGTTGAATCCTTTGTCTATGTTGGGAGCAGAGCATTACCAACCATTCCCAATTTTATTTTTAACATGGCTGAGGTAAAATCTGAAACGATTAATTCCTTTTTTAAATGCACATATAAAGCTAGCATTTTCTCAGTGCCATTGCTAATTTTAATTTCAAAATATTAAAATGTGGTTTTCAGGCACTTTTGAGAAAGTTGCGTATATATCAAGGAAGGAGAAGCAAGTTGACCATATTAGATGAATGCAGTGGGATTATAAGGCCTTCAAGGTGTGTTTAAATGAGTTTTTATTTACAATTACCGAATGGGTTTAATTATGTTGAAGTGCGACTTAAATTAATTCTATAATAATTTGCAGATTTACGCTACTATTGGGTCCTCCAAGCTCTGGAAAGACGACGTTTTTGTTGGCTCTGGCTGGACGCCTTGGAACTCATTTGAAGGTATTTGGATAGTTGGAAGATCCTCTGGTAATTGAGCTTACTAGTTACTACCAATTATTTTGGCCGGTATCGGAGTCCTAGACCTGAAAGTGGGAAAAAAAAAAAGAAGAGAAGTTTATTTGGATTTTCTACCGTTTACATTGTTAAGAATTGATAAGATAGTAGTATGGTAGCGTGAGAAATGGGTAAGAAGATCGGTCTTAATGGCTCTATGTCATTAAGTGGGCTCAGGGTATGTCATTGAAACTGTGTATATGCTTGTTGATAAACAGTAATAAATAATCAAGAGTAACATCGTTAGGTAATAATGGAGCTAAAATCCCACTCTGCTGGATGTCCACCCCAATTAACTGGAAATAATTGGTGATATCGTTAAAGTATTTTACTCTCCATTATCAAATGAGAAATTTAGTTGTCTAATAATATTTCCCTTTGGGGTCCCTTTATTGTTGTTCCTTATATTTTTATTACTATGAAGATGTCAGGGAAAATTACGTATAATGGACATGGACTAAAGGAATTTGATCCTCCAAGGACATCTGCTTATGTCAGTCAACAGGACTGCCATGTGGCTGAAATGACTGTGAGGGAAACACTTGAATTTGCAGGAAGGTGTCAAGGTGTTGGATTTAAATATGGTAAGCATTGAGATATCATATTTATTCCCATAATTCGTAATTCCTTGTTGCTTACTTATGCATACTTGCAAAAGATATGCTTTTGGAACTTGCGAGAAGAGAAAAGAATGCTGGGATAAAACCTGATGAAGATCTTGATATCTTTATGAAGGTAAGTGCGATGGTTTGCCAATATTACTTGGGTTGTTATGTTTTCATTACATTACTTCATTATGCTAAGATTTATTAATGGTGTAACTTCTTGTTTCTAGTCATTAGCATTAGGGGGGAAAGAGACAAGCCTCGTGGTAGAATACATCATGAAGGTATTCTCCAGATGCTGATCACTGGTTGATGCACGTCGCATTCTGCTTTATATGGTTTTTAATACCTTAAATGACAAATTTTCTTGCTAACTGCTTTTCAACAATACTGGAGTTTCAATATCTAAAACCTTGCAAGCAATCAGAAAGTTTCATGTTGTTTGTTAATAATTCTTCCGAAGCACTAAAATTCATCTGACAAAGATTCTAGGGTTGGACATATGTGCTGACACATTGGTGGGAGATGATATGCTTAAAGGGATATCAGGGGGGCAGAAAAAGCGGCTTACAACAGGTTTACACTTTGTACTTTTTTGGTCCTTCTGTACTAAGGAACTGTCTGCTTTTCATTCATGCTGAGTTGGAGCAGCTGTTATTTCAGGTGAATTACTAGTTGGGCCAGCTAGGGTGCTGTTCATGGATGAAATATCAAACGGGCTTGATAGTTCTACAACTTATCAAATTATTAAATATCTGAGACATTCAACTCATGCGCTGGATGGGACTACTGTAATATCTCTCCTTCAACCAGCTCCAGAAACTTATGAGTTGTTTGATGACGTTATACTTTTATGTGAGGGCCAGATTGTGTACCAGGGGCCTCGTGATGCAGCCCTTGATTTCTTTGCTTTTATGGGATTCAGATGTCCTGAAAGAAAGAATGTGGCAGACTTCTTGCAAGAGGTACGGGCTAGAACTTGCTTTGTTAAGATAAGATTTATGGTGTTGTATTTACTAGAGTTTTCTGCACACAGGTTTTGTCAAAAAAGGATCAAGAGCAGTATTGGTCTGTTCCTTTCCGCTCTTATCGTTTCATTCCTCCAGGAAAATTTGCAGAAGCTTTCCGATCCTATCGAACAGGGAAGAATTTGCATGAGGAACTAAGCATTCCATTTGATAGGCGTTATAACCATCCTGCAGCACTGTCAACTTCTTGCTATGGTGTGAAGAGGAGTGAACTTCTTAAGACCAGCCTTCACTGGCAGATGCTGCTTATGAAACGGAATGTATTTATCTATGTTTTCAAATTTATTCAGGTAATGGCAGAAACTTTATCTGCTAAAATACTAGCATATTTCTAGTGATTAGATTAATATTAAATTTAGGGGTTTCATCTATTAGATCATTTAGTTTTCTCTTTTATCTTCCTGTCATCCCAACTCATTTCAAAGCTGGAATTTCACTAAGATTTAATCTGATTTATTAACATTGGCTTTTTGTCTCCAGCTTTTTATTGTTGCCTTAATCGCAATGAGTGTTTTTATGC
Source organism: Adansonia gregorii (assembly GCA_038382025.1). NCBI lineage: Eukaryota > Viridiplantae > Streptophyta > Magnoliopsida > Malvales > Malvaceae > Adansonia > Adansonia gregorii. The sequence goes on along the minus strand of JBBYHO010000016.1, from coordinate 2,977,364 downwards.
GAACAGCACTGCATCATAATACAATTGATGATGGAGGATTATATCTAGGGGCACTGTACTTTTCCATGATCATTATTCTTTTTAATGGATTTACGGAGGTTTCAATGTTGGTGGCCAAACTTCCTGTTCTTTACAAGCACAGGGATTTGCATTTCTATCCAAGCTGGGCTTATACTCTACCTTCTTGGCTGCTAAGTATTCCAACGTCCCTCTATGAGTCTGGTTTCTGGGTGGCAATTTCATACTATGTGATTGGTTATGATCCTAACATCATGAGGTAATTTTGCTTTCAAATGAATTTTGTCATGTATTGTGGCAGTTGAGAGTCAGTTGTCATTTTAGCTCTAAACTTTGCAGATTTCTTCGGCAGTTCTTCTTGTATTTCTCTCTGCACCAGATGTCTCTAGCTCTTTTCCGTGTGATAGGATCCTTGGGAAGAAATATGATAGTTGCCAACACCTTTGGATCTTTTGCCATGTTGGTGGTCATGGCTCTTGGAGGCTATATCATTTCAAGAGGTATTTAGACGGCACGTTTGCCATGTATCTATATATACATATATATATATGTCTGTGTGTGTGTTATAATTTCTGATGCTATATGATTATTTACTCATCGTCAATCTGACAGATCGTATACCTAGCTGGTGGATCTGGGGTTATTGGGTTTCTCCTTTGATGTATGCTCAAAATGCAGCTTCTGTCAATGAATTCCTTGGAAACTCCTGGCATAAGGTAACGTCAAATATATATTATTGCATTTACTTAATCATTGAAGTGGCTGCTGCATTTTCTGTTCATCTGTCATCATATGTGGCGATAGTAATGATGTCTGGAGAAGAATAAAATCAGCAGCAATAACTGTTGAATAATTGTTGATAGTTAGCATCCGCATGCTAAGTCTCAACTTCTATTCTTGTGATTAATGGGTGAATTAGAGGCGTACTTTTCATTTGTTTTTAGTTATGTCAACATTTTTGTGATATGATGATGTCATGACCATGCATGCAGCTAGTGAAAATGGTCTCTGAGCACTCCATCTATTTATTTAGCTAGACTAAAGCTTGCTAGCTTGACATTTGTATCTCACTCTCACAGTCTCACCCTTATCCTCTAATTGTTAACCATTTTCTCTAATTGTGAGATGATTCGAGTTGGAATTTGGGTTGAATTTGTTTATATCAATAGATCAACTTCGGATGATAAGCAATGAAAATTTGTTTCTAAATATAGTTTCAGTTGCAGTATTCTTGGTTTTATGTTGAAACTCAAAAACCACTGTACTTGATTTCCTTGCTTGCAGAGAGCTGGAAACTACACTAACTTCTCATTGGGTGAGGCATTGCTGAGAGCACGTAGTTACTTTCCAGAGAGCTACTGGTATTGGATTGGTGTTGGTGCTTTGCTGGGATACACAGTTTTGTTGAATATCCTGTTCACGTTCTTTCTGGCAAACCTTAACCGTAAGCTATCTTATTCTTATGAAAGTTTATCAATCCTGAACTTCCTTTCTTACCAAACCATTTATAATATATGGCGTAAATCTAATTAGTCTTACTCTTTTTGTCATTTACTATAGCTCTGGGGAAGCAACAGGCTGTTTTCTCCAAGGAAGAGCTGCAAGAGAGAGACAGGAGAAGGAAGGGTGAAAATGTTGTTACTGAACTGAGATATTATTTGCAGAATTCAGGCTCAGTGTGTGGTGAGTAATAGACATTTTAGATCTTTTTAGCTTCTTTAATTTTTATTTTTGTCAGTATGCAGCCAAATATTTAAGTTTTCTATTCAACTGCTGAGCAGGAAAATATTTCAAGAATAGAGGCATGGTTCTCCCATTTCAACCACTTTCTATGTCTTTCCGCAACATAAATTACTTTGTAGATATCCCCGTGGTATAGTATATTGACCCTTTTCCCTATGCTATGTGTTTTATGGAAATGTATTATTCAATTAACTTCTTATATATGTATCTTTTTAGGAATTGAAGCAACAAGGGATAACGGAAGACAGATTGCAGTTGTTGATCAATGTTACTGGAGCATTTAGACCGGGTGTGCTTACAGCTTTGGTTGGTGTTAGTGGTGCTGGTAAAACTACACTCATGGATGTTTTAGCTGGTCGAAAAACTGGAGGGGTCATCGAAGGGAGCATACATATATCTGGTTATCCCAAAAGGCAAGAAACTTTTGCAAGAATTTCTGGTTACTGTGAGCAGAATGATATTCATTCTCCTTGTTTGACTGTTCTTGAATCACTTCTGTTCTCTGCTTATCTTCGGTTACCATCAGATGTTGAGTTGGAGACACAAAGGGTAATCATCTTTCTTATGCTTTTCTTTTCTTGCCGTATTTGGCAGCATGGTGTATCATATTGACTTACTTGGGATGAATTTTCAGGCATTTGTTAAGGAGGTGATGGAACTTGTGGAGCTTACTCCATTAAGTGGGGCATTGGTTGGTCTGCCAGGAGTTAATGGCTTGTCTACTGAGCAACGAAAAAGATTAACTATTGCTGTTGAACTCGTTGCCAACCCTTGTATAGTCTTCATGGATGAGCCTACATCGGGATTGGATGCTAGATCTGCGGCTATTGTGATGAGAACCGTGAGAAATATTGTGAATACTGGACGAACAATTGTGTGCACTATCCATCAGCCCAGCATAGACATTTTTGAATCCTTTGATGAGGTCATTTTCTCTTCAAAAATTTTGGTGGAGGGATGATCTATGTACGCGCACACACACACATAAATGCACAAATTATTTATGTACTTCATCATTGTATAACCATTTTGATCCCTTCCTCTCTCAGCTTCTGATTTAATCTATGATTGCAGCTTTTATTTATGAAGCGCGGAGGAGAGCTCATATATGCTGGTCCACTTGGCCCCAAGTCTTGCGAACTCATAAAGTATTTTGAGGTAGGGTTGCACATGTTTATCTCCTAAATATGTAACTCATATGGTTTATTAAACTATGAACTTGGCCATTGACCCCCATCTCCCTCTACCTTCTCCCAAAAAAAAAAAAAAGGAAGTTAGCCTCATTCCTGCTTACTCTATATTTTTGTATTGTAGGCAGTTGAAGGAGTGCCTAAGATCAGATCTGGCTATAATCCTGCTGCTTGGATGCTTGAGGTTACTTCTCCAGCAGAAGAAAATCGTTTGGGTGTGGACTTTGCGGAAATTTATCGAAGATCAAATCTATTTCAGTAGGAAAACTTATTTTGAAATTTCTTGCTTTTGCTTATTCAATTAGTGTTTATTTAGTTCTAAACATATTTTTCAAAAACTTCTTTATCTAATTCCATCTTCCTGCTTTGTTTCAGACGCAACTGGGAGTTAGTTGAAAATCTAAGCAAGCCGAGTAGCAATTCAAAAGAATTGAACTTTCCATCTAAGTATTCCCAGTCATTTTTTAAACAGTTTTTAACGTGCCTTTGGAAGCAGAATCTATCTTATTGGCGAAACCCCCAATACACAGCGGTTAAATTCTTCTACACTGTTGTCATTTCGTTGATGCTTGGAACAATAAGCTGGAAATTCGGTTCGAAAAGGTTTTCTACTAGGCCTCCTTTTAAATATTATTTAGAATTAATACAGCACAGTATTTTAACTTGTTTTGTGCTTATCTTCCTTTATTTGTTTCATAAATGGTTTTATTTATATTCCTTAGCTTTGTATCATATGTTTTCTGGTCCACTTACTGCAGTCGTAAATTGTTTAGTGCTCCATGTTGTATTAGAAGAATGATCCCAACAGGATGTTAGCAATAGACTATCAAGTTTATCTCCTTTTGGCTGGTTCAGTGGCAAAAAGTTTCTTTCAATTTCATAAACTTGCGATGTAACTCTCTCCCTTGCTTAGTTTACGAGTATTCATCATCTGCGAATGTCATTCCCATAGGCATCTTCACAGAAGCTCACTGATTTAAAGCATGACCAAGGTTCTAACAGGGCTGTGCATGGAAGCATGTTACTGACAGCTTATGACTTTCCGAATAGAGTAATGAAAATTGGAGGAAAAATCTGTTTTTTCTTCGAAAATGAGAAACAAATCATTTTAATTCTATGTATTTCTGTTCTGTTCTGGCTCTTCTGGATTATCTTTCATGCCCTAATATGTCATCTTCCATTTTGGTTAGCACATCTTCACTGATAAGAGTCTATTATTTCAATTTGGTTCACTTAACAGGGAGAGCCAGCAAGATTTATTCAATGCCATGGGTACCATGTATGCTGCAGTCCTCTTCATTGGTATTACAAATGCAACTGCTGCTCAACCTGTTGTTTCTATCGAGAGATTTGTTTCATACAGAGAAAGAGCCGCCGGAATGTATTCAGGCCTAGCCTTTGCATTTGCTCAGGTCAACCTTCCATTTCCAGCCATTTTTACACATGAGCAAAAAATGTGTGCCTTTTAAAGTTTTCTAGAAGTCAGCCTGATTCATTTCGTTTTTCTTTTGCAGGTTGCCATTGAGCTCCCTTACGTGTTTGCACAATCATTAATTTACTGTTCGATTTTCTACTCTATGGCCTCATTCGAGTGGACTGCTTTGAAATTTATTTGGTACACATTCTTCATGTACACTACTTTGTTATATTTCACCTATTATGGAATGATGATTACCGCTGTCACACCAAATCACAATGTGGCTGCTATCATCGCTGCTCCGTTTTACATGGTTTGGAACCTTTTCTGCGGCTTCATGATTCCCCACAAGGTAAAATCAATCAGCTGTTTTCTCGTCTCTTTCACCTTGTCTAATCTGCCATGCCTAAGTTTTGTGAGTAAACAACTGTGCTGTGTAATTTTCCAGAGGATCCCCATTTGGTGGAGATGGTATTACTGGGCAAACCCCATAGCCTGGAGTTTGTACGGCCTCGTGGTTTCACAGTATGCTGATGATGATAGTATGGTTAAACTATCGAACGGAATAGACTCGATGGCTACACGACAGCTACTCAAGGAAGTATTCGGGTATAGGCATGATTTCCTGGGTGTGGCTGCTGTTATGGTGGGGGTTTTTGTTATCTTTTTCGCATTAATTTTCGGTTTGGCAATAAAAGCCTTCAACTTTCAAAGGAGATGACAAGGTTTCGATTTGAACTAAGGGAGTATGCTTTCATTGCAGTTGTCTCTCATATCATCTCATGCATTGCCACTGCAGTTTTCTCAGAAACATGACTTTGTATAGGAATAGCAGTAATTTTTTTTTTAAAAAAATGTTTTCCGAGATCAGAGCTTGGGATAAGGAAAAAGATTACGGGAACCAACTGGGCTAAATTCTCGGTTTTTATTTTTGTTTAAATGTAGAACAACAATAGCTACTATATTTTTCAGCATCATTATTATTCATATATTTTTATGACTTGATTAATTGTAAATTTGCTTTTTAACTAATTATATTAATAAAGGTTTTATTTTTTTTATTTATTACTTATTATAAGGATTTATATTTGATGTAATCTCAATAAACATGATGTTACCTTTTTAAAAATTTTAAAAATAAAGGTAAATGATTTTATTTCTAACGAGATAAACATTAAGTGGTTCAAAGTTTAAATTTATACATTGTCTTCATTTTTATATGTATAATTTTTTAGAGGAAAAACATACTATTTATTAAAAGGGTAGTACAAAAAATTCTTGTGACCAAAAGTTAATAATACTTAGCTTCCTATATTATAAAAACTCACAATTTTAATTTCTATGTTTAGATTGTATTAATGATCGAATTATTTTTGTTAAAAAATTATGTGAAGCGTCCATTCTATCTTCTTTTTATTTTGCTTTTTGTACGTGAGTGAAAATGAAGGCAAAATGGATATTTTATGTATTTTTAAATAGTGTTAGATCAATTGTTAACTAAACCCTAATACAAAGGAGATAAGTATTCGTTTTTAAAATACAAGAGTTAAGTGTTA
>JBBYHO010000016.1:2937206-2962311 GCA_038382025.1 Adansonia gregorii | reverse complement strand
TTTTCAATAAACAATTTTAAAATTTTTGTCATCATACAATGTCAAATTTCAAATGTGAACAAATATATATATATATAGTTGGTGATCAAAGTTAAGCTTTCATTGGACATGAATATTTGCTAGGATACAAATAAAAAAATATTTAATATACTGCAGTGTTAGTAAAATGACACTTGTCTTTTTTAATATATTGAAAGGAATGAACAAATAAAAAATAAGATATGTGTCATTCTATTAATACTGCTCGTAAAATTTTTTAACTCAATTGGTAGTGTATCAAATAATTTTTTAAAAAATAATGATTTATGTCTAAAATTCGATAATTTAAAAGGTTTTTTTTAGTAATTTTAAAAATTGGGTATTAAACAACTTATTTAAGATTTTTATATACTTTGTCTGTTTAACAAACTTATATGCTAATATCCTATTGATTCTGATACGTTTTTTTTTAATTTTCATTATATCGATCAATTTTATTGAAAATTCGAACAATATGAATCAAGAATTATAGCTAAATATTGCCCATTTATTTATTTATTGGTAGTCTTTGGCCATTTATTTTTATATGTTTAACATTGTTGACAATCCAAACTGATAAATTTATATATATATATATATATATATATGGTGACTGCAGATTAGAAAGCATCAGTATATAATTGTAAAATTAATTAAGTTTTTATATTTATTAATTTTACATTTACACGTGAAATCTTGAGTAAATTAAAAGGGATGGAATGGCTATACATGCCTAAAAGAGCAAAGCAGAAAACGGATGACTTGGGTAAATGTCTGTGTTGAATTTCAATACTATCTAAGAAAACATGAAGTGGAGTGGGAGTGCATAGATCTAATAATTGTAAATATTATATAATTATACAATATGAATACTATACAACAAAAATAATACTAATAAAATATAAATATATAAATATCTCAAAATTTATATAAATATAAAATTTTTTAAATATTATTATGATATAATAGAATATATGAAAATAATATAATTACATAAATTATCAGCTGCATGTGGGCAAAAATCTAATGATATACCGGGAGAAAAGTGCATGAAACAGTCTGCATTATGCATTCTTTTTTCACGTAGCCATTTCCACTGGCCAATGTGGCCATTGCCACGTAATCCATATTTTTTTTTCACTTCAAAATTGATACTTCAGAAAATTTATCAACTCAATTATCTGCGTCTGTACATATATATATATATATATATCTTATTACTTAAGCAATGCGAATTATAACGTAATTATCTTTTTATGTTTGTTCAATACATTATGAGCCATGATAAATTTAGCTTAATTACTTTTATCGTTATTATTAGAATTATTATATTCCCCCACTTGCAAAGAGATGGAGAATAATCTAGGATGTGACCCTGCTGACACATTCTAATGTACGCTTAGATTGGGCAAATCTTTAAGGTACCTTAAAATATTTGATATTTGCTTTAAATTCATGGTTACATTGATCTCTCTCAGTCCTCTGCATACACAAAATGTTCAATTATAAAAATGATGGGCCAAAAGAATTTTCAAACCGCAATCATATCCAAAATAAATGGAATATATTCTTCAGATGACTTGCTATAAGCTCAAAAAACTTCAAATAAGGTAAGAAAATATCAACTACGTTGTAAGAAATTTGCATTTCATTTCATGTGTTATTATGATGTCTCTTGTTTTGTTATAGTCTGAACAATTTGTCTTTAGCCTTCATTTTCTACTTCTAAAAATTTTTTTTTTTGGTTTGTTTGTCTGGTTTTAGACAATGAAGTATGTATCGCAAAATTTTTTGTTGTTGTTATTATTATTGTTTCATGCAGCAAGGTAATGGAACAATACCAGGAGGAAATGAAACGATTAAGCGAGAAAATCATGGCACTAATGCTTAGCTCATTGGGTTTAACCCATGATGAAGACGAAGACCTTAAATGGCTCCAGCCAGCTGCGAATGGGTGCGCCCCCCAAAACACATGCCTGCTTCAACTGAACTCGTACCCAGTGTGCCCTGACCCTGACCGAGCCATGGGGTTAGCCCCTCACACGGACTCATCCCTGCTCACCTTGCTCTACCAAGGCAGCATTAGCGGCCTTCAAGTCTCTAAAGATGGTGCAGGGTGGGTGCCAGTTAAGCCAGTCGAGGGCGCCTTGGTGGTCAATGTTGGCGATTTGATGCACGTTATGTCCAATGGCAAGTTCAAGCCTGTGTTGCATCGTGCAGTGGTGAACGACAAGCACCACCGCGTGTCGACGGCGTACTTCTTTGGGCCACCGAGGGACGCCAAGGTCTCACCATTTAAGAAATTGATTGACCGTGATCATCCCCCACTGTATCGTCCGGTGACGTGGCAGGAGTATCTTGAAACCAGGTCAATTTATTTCACCGAGGCGCTCGAGTCAATTCGTCTTTAATTCTACATTTTGACGACCTCATTCACATCAAAATAATAATAAATTGTCATCCTATAATTTTAGTTTTATAATACAATGTTCAAATTGGCAGAAAAATGTTGTTCGTGGTAGATGAATTGGATTCAAATGACAGCGTTGATTGATCAATAGTTTGTATTGTGGTAATCGATGAAAATTTATTTTTATTTATTTTCAAAAAATAATTATATATAATTGCATATATTGTGTATAAATAAATAAAATTTATATACATAGTCATGGAAAAAGATCATAATGCATATATACCATAATCAATCATAATTCATATTTAATTGAGTAAACTTAAGTAGTGAACTACATTTTTAAAAAAATTCAAGTATAACTAAAAAGTTAAATTGAGTTGTGTAATTAGAAATAAACGCAAAGAGCTATTTGATTATTTTTAAACTATATATATATATATATGTATATATATCTCAATATAGGATTTATCAAACTATAGGTCATAGGAATCGAGTGTAAAAAAAGTTAAATAATTAAATAAAAATAATTTTAGATTAGAATGTAAATTTGTCAAAATGAACACCAGATGAATCAACGATTTACCAAATATTTTCCAATTAATAGCCAAGGTATAAACATGAAACCTCGGAAAAATTAATATTAGTCTTTTGAAGGTTGGAAAAAACTTCACATTCAAGTTATATTGATTTAAGCTATTTTAGTACAAAAGTAGAATAGAAAAACAATAATGGATAAATTATCAGAAGCAAAATAAAAGATAATATTATATGGTCGAAAGTAGAACTAATTTAAAAAGGCAGAAGCCTTCTTAAAGGCAAAACAATTTTTCAATATATATATATTAACACTTCGTAATCTTCAGAAGTTGATGATACGAAGATAAGAGTCATGGTGCTAGGACTGGACATCTTTCAACCGTGTTTTCCCTTTTATCCAACAAACGGCATGAAGAAATCTCAAAAGCTTAACTGAGACCAGGTTAGGACTTACGATGACATTTTAGTGGGCAAAAATTTGGCATAAACAAGTACAAAAGACCTGTATGGAAACCTTGTTATATAGTGAAGAAACTATACCATTAACCGTTGAGTAGATAAAACCAAGGAGTTTACAGATCACTTCCAGAGCTTCACACACTTGTCATAGCTAGCAGAGGCTACCATACGATTGATGTTCGATACTGCCAAGGAGGAGATAAGATTCTTGTGTGCATGTCGAGTCAATATTTTGTTTTCGATCATGTTCCAAAGCTCCAGAGTCTAGTGGGTCATGATAAGCATCACAATAATCAGTGGATTGGATGAGAAATTGGAAAAGAAACTAAACAAAGGTGATCCGGTCCAAAGAAACAAAAGTACCGCAGCTCATAAACATGATAACCAAGGTATAAATATGAAACCTCGGAAATCTACGAGCCGAGCAACACGCACCTCATAACAGCCAATGACCAACAGGGAAGAGTAAGAAGGATGAAAAACACAAGTGTTAAATTTGTTGCCACTGCTGTTCAATTCATGAACACATTCGCCTTTGCCACCAGATCCAACCTTCCACACTCTCACCAAGTCATCACTTACAGATGCCAAATACTCACCAGTAGCATCCCAGCACACAGAATGGACAACGCTGTTATGGCCCTGCAATGACAGTTGATGTTTGGTGAAAATGATTGTTGACGTTGAGGCTTAATCCGTGTATTTTTTTTTGGGCGGGGGGGGGGGGGGAGAGATGGTACTCCATGCAAGATATCAAAAGAGAGAGAGAGAGAGAGTTGAAGCAAAAAAAGACATGATAAAAATATGAAAAAAAAAATTCTTTATACCCTAAATTGATATTTTCACCAAATCTTTGTTACTCCATATCCAAAGCCATGAGATTCAGAAAAAAAAAAATACAATCTCTGCTTTGTTCAGAGGCTTTGTTATTCAAAAAAAAAAAAAAGAACGGAATAGCAGCATAAATGGAGAAAACAACAGTAGGCCAAATCATTTAAATCAAACCTCCAAATAGAAAAGTTTATGCACCATGGAGGTAAAAGTTTTAGAACATGTGCACTCATATTCCTATAAAGCCTGCTAAAGGGTTCCAAGCAAAGAACATATAAATTTGTTAGGCATTCACAACACTAAATTCTTTCTTGTCAAGACTTCTCCGAAGGCATTGAATCTGCCAAGACATGCAAAGAAACTATGATCGTGCAACATCATTATCACTTGGTTTTCTAATTCTATATGCAACAAAGCTGGAGAGTAACCTGTAATTTGGCCCAGCAACCTTGGGTGTCTACGTCAAGTATGGACACAGAATTATCTGCTGCAGCTGCAAGGAACTTTCCAACACGAGGCTGAAATCTTATCTTAGTTGCACCACCCTGATGAAAAGGAAAAAAGAAAAAAGTACTAATGGTAAAAATAGGACTTGGAAAAGAAGAAAGGAAAATAACGATAGAGCATTTTACATAAACATTTCTTGAGAATAAATCGTAAGGCTATATACCTTGAAAACTCCAGCAAAACTTCCCTTCTTGATGCTCCAATATCGAATCTCACTGTTATTATCACATGAGCAGATAAGGTCATCTTCAGTGGGGTGGAAATCAAGTGATGTAACAGTTGTAGAATGTCCCATAAAAGTACGAAGTGAATACCCCGTCTGCAAAAATAGAATCATGCATCCACAAATTAGGAAATTTGGAGAGAATTTCATTCGCATAATTCCCACGAGCAAATGCTTCACGAGACAACTTACAGAAAATATCCATAAAATATATTACTTTCAGATTTTTCTAGAAACTAATTTTCATCATGACTCGACTAATAAAGCCTTCAATAACTAAGGATTGACTACACAATCTCATTAAGCCATCCATTTTACAGCTGCAACAGTGGACTTCCTCTTTTACTTTTTCAATACCTAGCAGTCAATATTGTTTTGAGGTGAACTTCTGCTTCTGAAACTGAAGCAGTCTTCAAAAGTATTAGGAAACCAAAAAACACACAGCAGAATCTGTCATTTTAGAAGCAGCTTAAAAATTTTATCAATTAAAGACTAAGCAACAATGTAATTGCAACAGTGATCAGGATAAGCCATTCCATGATAAAGAAAGATTATGCCTACTAACATTATCAGCATCCCACACCCTGACTGTTCTGTCAGCTGAAGACGTAGCAAGCCTAGACATACTTGGACTGAAGCGAACATCAGTTATCCATTGAGAATGTTCTTCAAGTGTTGACTTTACTGCAAAAGACTCCATGCACCACAGCACAGCCTGCGCAATATTATCATCAAGCAAAGAACTTTATCTTTTTTCTCTAGAAAATTTAAAACAAAAGCCAGAATAGTATGGAAGTTCACCTATCAACCAGAAACAACAGTTTACGTATAGTTCAATACCACAGAAGAAAAAAAGGATTAAATTGAATTAAATCAAATCACCCTGTACCTTTTTATCATGGCCACCAGTAGCAAGCAACTTCCCATCCGATGAGAAGTGACAACATTCCACTTTACTTGTACTAGCAGGGATATGCTGGACTTCCATAAATGTCAAGCCTAACATTACAATGTTATTAAATCCCTATGTATTTCACTCACTGCAAGAATTTGCCAGTATTTGTGGCGGGGAACACATTCCATCAATAATTACAAGAAGAATCAACGTTAACCATACCTTTTCTGACATCACTACACCGACCAACTCTATCTCTAGGCTCTGGATCATCGTGAGACAAAAATGACTCCACATTATCATCTAGAGATCCATCATCCACAAAACGGTCTATATCAGCCTGCATTTGTTATCTCAAGTTATCCCAATGTAGAATGGAATATCAATCAAAATAACTAGCAAGCAGTCTGTAAATTTCTTCCAGTTGACACATCCAATCTAGGGAATAGTAAATCCCAATTTATGCAGCTCAGTATTAAATAAGACATAAAGACTGGAAACAGGTAGACCGTCGGTTTTTAATGATTTCACTTAACTCTACTATCATCTGATCTGAAATCAAGTTATTTACATAGCACTGATTCTTAAAGTTAAAGAGCCTACCCAAAACGGATATCACTTCACTTTATTGCCCTTCTTTTATATAATCTTTCACCTCTTAGGAGATGCTAAACAATATTTCTTGCTTCCTCTCAGATGATATCAAAATCAGAATAATCATATGATACACTTAGTCTGCCAACTCATCTGCTCCAAAACTTTCTATAGAAGATAAAAGGGCCAAAATTTAAATCTCATTGTTGCTAAAAAAAAAATAAAAACTTGAAAAAAAAAATCTATAGCAAGACATGAATATGACGTTAATCAAAAGATGAATAGAAGCTTTTTTACCAGTTGATTAGGAGCTGATGTAAGGGAACCCAAACCATCAGAGCCAAACATAAGCAAAGACTTTGAGGAACCACTATCATGTGGCAAAGTGGGCATTGAGATGGCATCTCCTGGTGTGTGAGTAGATGGTGATGAAGGTGAACTTGGAGATGGTCCAGTGGTGTTTGCAGTTCCTGAGCTATTGACTGGACCTGAAGATGACCCTGGCTGCTTCCTCTTTCGGCCAACTTGAGTTTTTGAAGCCTTAATCAAAGATGTAATACTATGTTAGAAATTCTGGCTGGATTTTGAATCAAAATGCTGGTCCAAATTATGGAACACCCAAATAGAAATCAGAGTGTGGTCATGCAGGTAAAAATGTTGTGGTTACAGTAATCCAACTCCAGACCATGAGATAACCAGAAAGAATCCAAAGGTCAGAATGTATAAATATCATGAATATCTTTTAAAACATTTTGATATTTCTGGAGACTGAAGAATCTACAAAAACCTTTTTTTTTAGAAAAAAAAAAAGAACATTCATGATTAAAAGCCCAATCCCCGTAAATGTTAAACCTGGTCATTTCCCTGAAAGGTGTTCGATATGCTACTATCAGGCATCATACTGCAGGCACCAACCATTTTATCTTGCTGCTGAAGTTGGTGATTTGAATTCTGCAACTGCTGACTTGAAAGCGGATGCTGTGCAAATTGTTGTGATTGTTGATTATCTTGATGCAGTTGTTGCTGCTGTAACAGAGACATATCATATACCTCGTATCAAGGGTGAGGAAGTTGCAACAGCTTCAAATCTATGAAAACATCAAAGAATAATGACATTTGTCAATAGATATGCACTACAGATAAATATACCTTAACTGACATATCAGTGTTTCCACGAGGCAATGTAGGACAACCAATTTGCATAGGTGATCCACCTTTGGGAACCACATCAGCAAGAGAATTTAGTGGGCCATCCTTTCCAAGACCCATCATCTGATTGTTCAGAAGCATTCGCATTTTTCTGCTTTCAAAATCATTTGCTGATGGGGATGACAAATTTTGTTGTGCTTGAAGAAACAGTTGTTGCTGTAAGTGAAGCTGACTGAAGGGCTGAGATGACGGAATCATAGATTTCTGATGCTGGAGAAGCCCAGATCGAAATTGGTCCAGTCCCTACAATTGGTAAGATAGTATTAGACAAAGAAACCCGTATATCGATCTTCCAAGCCTTATTACAGTTACTATACATCAAATTTGAACAACAAAACCACAAATCAGATCTGATAGACATTTTATGCAGCAGTGACATCAATCATTGTCAGATTTCAACCATATATAAGAGATTAAATTATCTAGGTTATTCTACTCCACTTTATTTTCCCGGAGATGGATTTAAAAAAAATATATATTTCAGTGGACCCTATAATTCTACAGATAAATTAATCTTCCCCCTGTATCCATTTTACAAAGTTACTTCAGCAGTTATCCAAGAGCCACAATATCAAGGGTTTGAACGTATACCCAAAAAACCTCAACCAAGACAGCCAACTTCTGTTTAAGCAGCGTAGACACAGTTTTGTTCCAGTAAAAAAAATCCAAAGCAATGGAAATTAGTTACAGGAAATCAGATAATCTAGCTTAAACATCTGTTTTATTCAGGACAAGATACATAAGTCCTACTAACACATGATTTATTCAACAAATTTCACTAAAATAACATATTCAACAGTATTTTACATTTAGCAAATACATTCATTGTCTTGATAATCCAGCCAGCATATGGCTCCTAATTTTTAGAACAATCGTTAAACATTGAACTCCCATTATTGTCCAGTTGCAGCGAGCAAGTGAAACTGAAAATATGGAGGAAATAGAAACTTCATATCAACTATAAGTCAAAAGACTTACCGTTAAAGGCCATCCTTTCAATGTCAAATTGCCACCAGCTTGATTTGATCCTTAAGAACAATATTAGTTAATAAAAAGCAACAATTTGTACATTAAATTCATAGTGAAAGCAATGTGAGCAAAAAATAAGAATATATGTATTTCTAGCATACCCATGGTGCAGCGTTAAAATGTGAATTCACAGCAAATAATTGAAATTAAAAGAATTTTAAGCAATTCACATGTGACTTTACAACTAAAGCAATGAGATAACCAAGTGGCAAATTTACATCGATTTGCCAATTTAAAAGGTCATAGGAAGCTAGTGCACATCCTGATGAAACAAGGTCCTATGACCAGCCATTGAGACAGTCAAACCAAGTTAAAAACTATAATCCAAACTCTTCAACTTATAAAAAAAATTAAAAAAAAGTCATTCATTTGAGTGGTAATAAATTTCAAGCAATATCTTCAGGCAAAGGGTTCAATAACTAAGGCTACTTCCCATCCATGCCAAATGCTCTCTGCCTCAATAACTCAGAGGGTTGTTTCACACCCAATAACATCTACTGCTGAGAAGGTTTTCTGTACTTACAACCTTCCAATACGTATACACTCACCAATGCCATACTGTGTTACAGGGGTCATTTCAAATAAAATAATTGGTTTAGTTTATTAAGGATCCATTTGGATGAGCGATGAGCTCAGTTCCAGAGAGATTAAAAATAGCGATAATCGTGAAATTAGTTACTGTAGCAATGAGATTGGGTACTATAACCATAAGATTAAAATCAATGATGGGATGTGTTTAGATTTAAGCGCAACGGTGGCAGTGAGGTGCGAATAGAAATTAACCATTAAGGACATTAGTTTAAAATGTGTGTATATGTAAAATAAAAATTTTAGTTTATTTGATACTTATGAAATTAATAATTTAGTAAAATTTATTCAAATTATATTTATGTCAGATAATAATTTTATTCATAAAGATTTAAAATTTAATAAAATATACCAAATAATGTTTTGTATTTTTTTATTATCCATGTAACTATTTATTTTTAATTAATATATTAATTTTATAATAACAAAATTTATATTGTTATTATATTATTACATAAAATAAAATAAAATTATTATATAATGATAAAATTTGTTATATATTTATTCTCTAATTAGAAAAAAAAAAACACGTAAGGTTGAAAAAATAAAAAGGCCCTCCACTGGAGGGACTTTTGTGCCACAAAGCTCTAGCGGTAAATGAGGCGAGCAGTACGGTGGAGACACTCCACCTAGTCTCACCTCAAGTGTCCCAAACGAGACAATTTCCCTGTCAAAGGAATATGTCATCAAAATTCCATCTCACCATGGGTAAGATGGAATCAAAATGGAACCTAAGAAAAAAGAAATATCCAGCCCACCTAAAGTGCAATGGAAGTTAGATACTTTCTTATTTTAAGGTGTTTGTATGAAAATTAAACAATAACAAGAAAGCTTAAACAGAGAAACAACTCTGTTGAGGTAAAAAATTTACCATGAACTCCAATTAATGATCCATCAGAACCAGCAGCTCTTGGAGTCAACATTGAATTGATCTCACTCTTTGAATCCTGTATCAGCATACGATGTATTTCACATCCAATATTATTAAAAATGAAAAAACCAACAACAACAATTGAAGTTAAAAACTTCAAAATAAATACGAAAAAAGGACAAAATTACAATGTAAGTACCTGAGTGTGCACTGAAATCTGCTGACCTCGATTTTGCATTTGCTGAATATTACTTGATATATTTCCAAGTGTGCCATGCGGTGTTTGCCTGTAAGGTAAAGCAGAGTTTAATCGCTAACAGTTTTTACACATCACAAATACGACAAAGCAAATAAAGAAAACAACGCATGATCTTTTCAGAACAAAAAGACCACATGAGAATTGAGATGTACCCTGATGGCTGGCCACCCACTGAGGCTGCTTTCATCATTGAGGCTTGGTTAGGATCCAGAAGCTGGCCTAGATTATCACCTACTTGCTGCAAACTTATCTGATGTTAGTAAAAAAAAAAAAAAAAGGATGAGAGAAAAAAGGGTGGTATCGTTTCCTATGACGCTAATGAGAACTGGGTACCTTCACAGCTGCATCGTCCAAGGAATCCCTCTGGCGTGGAAACCTAAAAGTCTCATCATACATCTTTCTTGTGGCAGCAATTGCATTTGCAGGGTTCTCTTTCACAGGAGGTTCACCAACAAGCCCATTGGCAGCATCATTTAATAACTGAGTCCCTTCTCTTCGCTGTTGCTGCTGCTGCTGTTGTTGTTGCGGCTGCTGCTGAGCATGCCTCTGCAATAAGAGCTGCTGCATCTGCATCTGCATCTGCATCTGCTGAGGCTTCTGATAGTGTTGCTGCTGCTGCAGTTCTCGGGTCTTGACCACTTGAGTCTGCCATTCTTAAACATTTTAATAAACAGCAAACTTGCTCAACTAACTACTCAAAACAGCAATTTTAAAATGACTCATGACATGAACGGAGAATTTTCAAACAAAATTTTTAATAATATATGATATATTCTAAATTTCAAAAAAAAACTGTTCACTACAAAAGTCAAACTCATTTACAGTCTCAACCTTTACTAGATTCTGTGCCCAAGGACACCGATTATTCTTGGGAAAAAGGCCACACAGAAAATATTACTTGAAAATCTACTATTGTAAGTATAATAGATTCTACCATTTGTTCCTTCAGACTATTCTTATATTGACTCTTTATTTATTTGAACTTTCCATGCCAAACAAAAAGTAAGACAAGTAAAAAGATGGGAGCCAATACCATAGAAGAAGATATAGCACTATTAATCTATGTTGCTCTGACTCTTGATTTTACTGAAAGCACCGGTCCAACACATATCAGGATATTGGGATGGGGATACACCCCTCCAAATACATGGAAAAACTTAGAAAACTTGAATACGCATGTTGGTCAGATACAGACTTGGACCCATATGAAACACTCCCACTTTAGTCTGAGTAACATGGGTATCAATTAAAAGCATATATCCAGCCCAAGTCTTTTAAGCATTCAGCGAGTTCTTTTTTCCAGAAACAATTGTAATATGCTATATGCTAAAGTCCAGTGAGAGCTTAACCATGATAAGTAGGCCAACATATTAAGCTTGAAAGCCCCCCAAAAAAAGGCAATACAAAATGTTAGTAAGAGTTCCCTTATAACACCAACAACCACTAAGAAAAGCCCACAAACACACCTCAATATAAGATGCAGCAGCTTCAGAATGCTTCTCATTCGTCCTTGCAATGAAGATATCCCAAAATACCGACCACCACTCAAATAAAAAACCACCAGGCGCATCAATAGCTAATAAACACATTTAAAAAAATCAGAATCAATTAAGTTCAAAAAAGAAAATTTAAATTCTAATCATCTACGCAATGCTATCTTTCTTTGCAAGATTTTATTATTATTATTATAATTATTTTGCATGTCTTACCTACTGGATCAGTTGATACTTTCCCTTCAGCTTGAAATGCCTTTGCAGTAGCATTTAACTTTCTCTTCATCAGATAATCATATATATAAACATCCAACCTATTCTCAGAAAGGATAACCATTAAAAATTCGGTAATCAAATTATTATAACAGTAAAAGGTAGTAAATTTAAATGCAGAACATGAAACCTTAATTTGCAGAAAACCCTTCATTAGCCCAAAATATATATATATATATATATATGTATGTATACTCCTACATAAAGCTAGAAATTTCACAACCCTTCATTTGAATTCCAAAACGTTTAAAAGAACAGAGTGCTCTGTTCCACTGCTTACATTTTAAATTTTGCATTATTTCATTCAAAAGAGTCTAAAAAGATAATTTTAATAATCTTGTGTTAATAATAAAGCTGGCAAAATGGGAGCATTAAAAGGAAGAAAAAAAACCCATTTTCATTCCTCTCCAAAAAAAAAAAACCCTAAATCAGTATGAGTAGTAATCCCATGGACAACCCAAAAAATGGAAAAAAAAATCAATGAACAAATTGGAAACTTTCATTAGTAGCCCACTAAATAATGAAATTAAAACTCAAAAACCCTAGACAAAAATAAAAGTAAAAACAAAACGATAAGATAAACAACGACATAAAAGAACCCAAGTAAACAAAACACACCATAAACACACACACACAGAGAAAAGAACTTACATTTTATCAGCTTCCCAGCTAGTCTGCGACATGATATATATATATATATATATATAAAGACAAGACCTTAAAATCCGTAAAACCGCTAAACAATGTAAGGAAATCGGTCAGGTTAGATTCTAGAGAAATGGGTTTTTTTTCCTTCTTTTCTTTTTTGTTTGCCGGACAAAGCTTTTTCAATCAACTTGAAACATTGAAAGATAGAACTGAATATTTTATATTCTTTCAACCTTTCCTAATTCTCCAACACATTCTAGGAATTTTTCTTTTCTTTTTTTTATTTATATTTTTTCTTTTCTGGGTTTCCAAATTCTAAAGCATTTGTCTGGGAATTAAGGCAAAGAAATGGGTTGAGTAATTGTTGACTACACTTCCACGCAACCACTGTCTTTCATACAAAAAAGAAAGCTTTGATTTGGCCTTTAAAAGTTTAAAACCTCTGTTTATAGTCAGCTTTTATGAGAAAGTTAATGGCAGTCTGGCAGATACACTTTTTTGACTACCCCTCCTCCTCCTAATTTTATATTAAATAATTAATAAATTACTATTTTATTTTTTTAATTCAATAAGTATCATATTCTCCTTTTTTACCGTACATTTATTATTTTTTTTATAATAAAATAAGTATTTTTCCTCCTCAGACAGTATTTTATTCATAATATTCTTCCTTTGTCCCTACGTCATAAATAAGCTTTTTTTATATACATTTATTATTATTATTAAGTAATTTGGGGGATTTGAGTTTCTATTTTTTAGACAAAATTTTGGATAAAATTAGATCAAATAATTTTAGTTATAATACAATTATGTTATATAATTACGATATAAAAATAAAAAAATTTTAACATAAAATATATTATAATACATAATAATATGAAAATATATAAATATATTAAAATTTATATAAATATATAATATTTTAAATACAATTAGAATATTTTTTTTGACAAAATCAATAGATTTTGTGATTGTATCCCATTATTAATAAAATTTAAGATTCAAAATTTTAAATTTTTTTTATTAATTAAGACTATAAACATAACTTATTGTTTTTGTTCAAAAATTAATTTTTTTATTCTTTTAGTACTTATAATTTAAAATTTCAAACTCACAAATATTTAATTTAATGGTAGAATTTTTTTTTCCTTGCCTGCCTGCATTTAATTTTAAGTATTTTAAGAGAATTAAGATTTCATAAACACTAAATTGATATTACAAAAATTATTTGATATATTAATAATGAAATTTTTAACTCCACAAATAAAATTAAAATATTACTATATATCTTAAATAAATATTTAAAAAATAAATAAAATATTTAACGATATTTTAATTTTATTTATAAAATTAAAAATAAAAAACCTTTACGTATCAATTAATAATATATTGAAATCGTACTTGCTCAGAGAAGAAATTAAGTCAATACAAATTTGAAAATATCAATAACAAATTTCTTCTTTTCAAATGCGCACAATGTAATATTATAAATAAAAAGTCATCATCCACAAAATTATAAGAATGCCTCTTTCATAAAATAGAATTTTACATTCACAATTAGAGAGAAGAACTTAAGTATTTAAAATTGGAATTTTTTTTATAAATAAAATTATAGTATTAATATTTTTTTTGCACTATAATATTAAATTTGTTTTGTTTTTTGAATAATTTGTTAAAATGGATCCCTTTTTTTTCCTTTTGTTTTTATATTTTTTCAAAAAAATTTCAGAATTTTTTTTGGGGGAATAAAATAGTCAAATTATAAAATCGGCATGTTTTATAACTAAAAGGAAAAGAGTGTTGATTGCAAAGTAAAAAAGAGATATACATATATATATATATATTTAAATGGTGGCATTTTGAATAAATGTATAAAAAGACTATTATTAACTAAAATGAAAGAGTAAGTACATTTACTAATAATGTAATAATTATTAAATGAGTTACTTAAATATTATTAATTGAATTAAAATTTTATTTTATTTCTATAAAATTTAGCCTCAAAATATTTGGAATAAATCATCAAATTCGATTTATATTGAATTGAATTTAAATAAAATTTTAATAATTTAAACTAGTCAATCTTGTTTGAATTATTATCTATATAACTAAAATTAATATTATTTAAATTTAAATATAAATATTAATATAAAAATATTTAAAAAAATTTTAATATTACTTTAAATAATAAAATAAACATCCGAACTGGTTTAAATCCATCTCGACCAAAGCCTAAATAAGAAAATAAAAAAAAAATTCATACCGCAACCACAATTGCTTGAGGGACAAATTCTTTATTATTATATGAAAGACAAAGAAACATTTACTTGATCCATTCAACAATGCCTTTTCCCTTGAAAAGAAAATAAAAATCTCTAACATGAGATGTAGAAAGGAAACATAGGTGAAAAAAATCATTCATTCCTTGAAATCATCCTTGTCATCCACAGGAATGGGTCTGTTCCTCCAAAACACAGCAAGGCCACTCCCACCAAGCTACATGAAAAATCAACAGAATCTCAATTGAAAAGGTGCCCAAAAAGAAAATGGGGGTAATGCAGGGCAAGGCCTGTATGTAGGAAGAAAAAATAGACATCGGATTGCGAAAAGAAGGTATCGTACCGCCATGCAAACAACACTAACTGCAGAAGGAACAGCTACTAGGGGATTGGTGAAATGTTTCCGGGCAAGCAAGAAACCAAGTGCAGAGCTCTGTGCATAAACAGCAAGAAACAAAATACAGCATCGGTCACGTTTTTGAGCAAGAAGATAGGAGAAAGCTACCAAGAGACATGCAATATGAATATCTAATTTACAAAAACTCCATAATAGATTGACAATGTAGCACACAGGTAAATAATAACAAGCTTTAAGTCGAGAGATATTAAGACGGTTATCTTTGGGGTTGTAAAACTTTTTCCGGGTTCTATAATAACAGATGCTTTAGGAAATCATTCAGAGAAAATAGAGCAGATTACCATTCCTGAAGCTGCTTGATGACTTTGATCATGCAATTAATGTGTTTCTTATTTACAAAGGACAGTCAAACTAGGGCAGAGCTGTTTTAAAGTTGTGATACAGATAAAGTTTCTGTATAATGAAGATATCAAGCATTTACCATTCCCAATAGGCATCAAAGAAATAACATAATAATCATTCATGAAAATGTCAAACATCAATCAGGCTTGTTTTAGATACCTAGAAAGATTTAAGTTCTCAGATGTCTTAAAAGTAATGAAGAAATGCCAACCTGCATTCCGCATTCTATGGATATGGTACGAGAAGTGGATTCCCCAAATGATATTTTCGAAACCCAGTAACCAAGGGCAAATGCAGCAGCATGTAGGAGAGCTACAGGAAATATTAGCTGACCTCCTTGGGCTTTCAAGACTTCAGACACTAGGCCAATCTTAGAATAAAAAGGACATCAATGTGAGTTCTTCATGTGGAAAGAAGCATTTTCAACAGAAATGCAAACTGTAATGAAAGTATCCTGATAACTTACCGGGCTTGCACAAAGTAAAGTAGTGAGAATAACTCCAATTAATGGAGTCACTGAGCTTATTTTTGAAGTGAATTTTGGAAAGAATTCATTGGCCAAGACTGCCACAAAGAAGACATTAGAGTTCATTAGACTTAATGATAACTGATGTGCAACCAATAAAAACAGATAAGAACGATAATCCTTTGTTACCTCCAACAACTGTTGGTACCAATACAACCTGAAAAGTGCTCATAGCCAGATCCTGTAAAGATTTTTGGGAAAACATTCTTTATATTAGTGGAATCGCCATAAATGAAGGCTTCATATGTTATAGCTATGCAGATTACACTTCGAGATCTTATATCCTCCGTCTATTTTGAGTTCTATCATTTCTATCAGCAACATAAGGTGTAGATATATTTTAAATTTCTAATTGATCCACCTGATGTTTTTCGCTTTAATGTTTTGGTGAATTAACCAGTGCAAAATTGTCGGAAGGGAAACCAACGAGGAAGGTTCCATTATTGCTTACGTCAGTCACCAGAACAAAGCAAGTGATATTAATTACTTTGAATTCTATAATGCAAGTTGTCTCATGCTTTATGCGTTTGCCAATTATCTGTAAAGGCAAGCTTCAAATAAGCACAAACATACCACAGCATTAACAGGAACAAGCTGACCAGCAAGAAGCTTTGTGAGGAGTGGTGTCATAACAATTGCTCCAATAGTTGAACACCTGCAGAATCTCTATAGGAAATTGAGGAGCTTGAAGGTTGTTTAATTTCAAGTTTCGTATATGTTGAAAATGCCTCAAATCTTTTTGTCATAAGTTATTATGCTTTCTTAAATACAAAAGTAACGCATATTTGAAGTAAGTTGCCCAGTTAGCTATCATTTCATCATGCAGGTCAAACCATAACCCACTAAAAACTAGGCCGTCATCATATAATCAAGATATTGATCATGCAATTCTATATCGTTAGAAGTAGAGCACAGATAAACTAATGACATTTGAGAAACTTTTCCATGTTGCTAATAATCTTATACTTCTTCTCATTAGCATGATATGCATAATTCCTCTTCTCTGGTTAAAGTATCTGAAATATTCCCCCTGAATTATCAGTATACTAGGGCTATTTGTTTTTTCTTCTCACTTTTGCATGTTGTCCGGCCTCAATAAACTATGAAGAGTGAAAAGTCTAAGTGGATTGATCAAACAAACATCTAGATAGACAAACGCTAGCTAGTTCTATGCCAATATTGCTTCCACTACCTCGGAATAAGTGACTGAACAGTCCCACAGACAAATGTGTTTTGTCAAATATCTGCCAAAGACCTTCATAGTCAGAAGATAGTTTTTACATCTTTCCCTTAGGACTTAGAGAGAGCTCCGAAAGGGAAAAAAAAAAAAAAAAATTCATGCCAAAGTTAAACATCTGGGATATCAAATCAAAAGTAAGTAAAAGATTACAAGGCTACTACATGCAATAAAAGCATCTAGATGCATTGATGCAGTTTGATCTTACGTTGTCATGAGAACAGAAAGTGCTACATTCCCCTTAGATATATAGGTTGCAACATTTGATGCCTGACCACCAGGGCAGCATGAGACCAAAATAAGACCAGTTGCTAGTGGAGCAGACAGTTTCAGAGTCTGAACATCACATTAATAGACGTTGTTCAGCATTCATTTAATTCATACAAGCCTACTAGAAAACACTAAAGAGCTGACAAATCACTTTCTACATAATGCAATCTACATTACATTGACACTTTCTTTCAAAGCCAAATTCGGACAAAATATATCTTACTTTCGGCAGCCTGCAACCAACATCTTTATCGGAAGATTTCTCAATATATTAACAGAATAAAAGTTTTCACCGGTATTCGATAAAGCAAATCAAATAATACAAGGGTAAAGTTCTTGTGATCTAGCTATGATGAAGAAGTTTGTCTCTGCAATAAGTAGAGCTCAACCAGCCAGAAATAAGGAATTGATGCAAAAGCAAATGTCGAATTACCATTGCAATAGCAAATCCTAGCATAGGCTTGATTAGGTATTGAGCAAGAAATCCTACACCTACCTGCAAAATCGAAAATTAATACTCTTAACCATGTGACATTAAAATGCGATCATATTTGTTTTATCAGCAGTCTACTAACTCATATGTGAATATTTTGGCTTACAGTCCATGGGTTCCGTAGACAGCGTCTAAAATCCTCAAATGTTAATGTCAATCCCATTGAAAGCATGAGGAAACCTAGGCAAACAGTGAAAAGATCCGTCTCCAACCATGTTACCTTCGAGAGGGAAGAAATGGTTAGGTAGCTAAGCAACATTTGAATCATCATTCCCTAAAAGCAGCTAAGGACTGAAAATTACCGCAGCTGGCTTGTAGATGCCAATAATAGTTCCCAAAATAACCTGCTCATTAAATTAAAATTATAATGTGAAATTAAAGATAAAAAAAGAAAAAATCGGCTAGAGTGTAATCAAATACACTAACAAAGTCAAACACACACCCACACAGGGAAAAGAGTTGTCAGAGTTTCAATTATGCTCTCATACTGGTTCATCCCACTCGGCGTAGGAATATCTCCGGATGCATTGGCTTCGGCCTTGCATAAAACTTTGGAATTCCTGGATATAGAGATCATCATTCCTAAGTACTCGAAAAAAGTTCACAAAATGGAAACTAATACGCCAACAAACATTCGGTTCAACACATTAGAAAAACAAATCTAAGAATGCCTCACACTAGCAACCAAATTCATGAATGTTGGAGCCAAAAATGAGATCAACAAGTACCAAAGCCAATACGACTCATTGGTGAAGGGGCAGTAAGACAAAACGCAAAAGGAATTATGAAAACAGTTATCCAGGTAGCAGGAAAAAAAAGGTTAACAGTGGGAGAGAGAACCAGATTCACCAATTTATATGAGATAATCAAACAAAATTGGGACCAGCTAAAAAATACTCATTCATTCGACAAAAACAAGCTAGCCACCATGCAAGGATCTTGAAGGCGACCTAGTTTTACTAGTCTTACTTTCCCTCGTTGCCAAAAAATATGAAATGGCACCGTGTGCTAAATATTTTTTTTTAAATAGTCACCCTATGATGATAAATCAGATTCCTTCGCTACTTTGTCATGACCCCAAGTTTTTGTTAATGAATTTAACACTGAAACATGCATTCTCGACCTCTCTATGCAAGAAATTCAATTAAATCAAACATTTGGTTCTCGGAAACCACCTTGAAGCAAGAACAATGAAGGAAGGGGCTCCAAGACCAAGAAGGGGACTACTTCTCCTGCTTTGAATTGCCCAAACTTTTCCATTCTCAGGCAAAGAAATGCCAGCCCTAACATCTAAAGATTCATATTCAAAGAACAAATATATAAAGCACAGAAATCACAAACTAAAACCATGTGATAAAGAAGAAACTAATAACAAGCCCAGAAAGCAATCATCAAAGACGAACACAAATGAAACATACCCAGATGAGCTGCCTGCAGTATTGTGGAAGGAATCAAAGACGATGGTCTCCTAAATATCGCATCATATTTAAGGAAATTGTAATCTTTGAGAACAAATCTAGAGAAAGACGCCATCCGTGAAACACAAACAAAATATAAAGCTTTAATCAAAAACAGGGTTTTACGAAGGGTTAACAGTTGGTGAAGTACTGAAATTTGATTTTATCCGTTGAGAGTGAAGGGAGTTTTGGGCCACTGGATGGCTACTCAGCAGGGCACGAATCACAAAGGGATATCGATGTTACAAATAAAACACGTCGTGCAAACCGAGGAACCACACGTATTCACAGAGGAAAAAAAAAGGTACATCCAAATGCTGCTGATTAAGGCATCATCTTGTTTGCTGCTGCTGACAACTGATTTTGTCTGTTTGACAAGTTCACTGCCCATTGTCATTTGCGTGAACTTGTAAAGCTCCCACTTGCATTGAGATGTAACCGTCATCCGTCAAAACCGAAACATGATGTCCTATCCTATATTAGCCGTGAACCTTCTCGTGATTATTTTATCATGAATATATGATATACCAAAAACAAGCTTTGAGGTAAAATTTTTCTTAATGATATGCTAAAGGAAAACAATAAATTCTTCAAAAGAAAAAAAAAAAAAAAAAGGAAATGCATTCTTCGATTCATTCAAATTTGGGCCAGTAGTTTAATAGCTTGGCGTCCACTATTTATTGTTTGGTCTGACAAGCCCATTTCTTGGAATCATGAAGCAGGGCTATGGACTATGGAGGGGATCATGTTCAGGCTGCAAGTCCAGGGTTGCGATTCTTCATAAGTTGCACTGCATTTTGACTTGATTTGAACTTAAATTTAATTTTGCTTGATTAATTAATCACAGTGTCAGGACTCAAGATCATATCATTAAGAATCTATACGATCATTTGGCTGATTGGTTCACATGATCTCCCTATTTTTTTGTGCAGCAATCGAATCCCCCCCTCTCCCAATAAAAAAAAAACATCGTATCATTCTATTTAATGTCCCTGTCAGAATTGCAACAAAGTCGAGTTTAAACACATCTATGACTATGCTCAACCATATGCTTTCAGATTAACAAAGCCAAAAGCTAAAACATTGTAGGACTCACGTTCGCTGATAAGACTAGACTACTTGAGGGAAGGTGAAGAGAGCAGGAAAAAAACAGTGACAGATCTGAGAAGACGTATTTTCCTTGAAATAATTTGGGCAAATACCGCTCATTTCTGGCGTTACTCTACAAATTTTTTATGGTTGTTTGCAGATTCATGTCAAGTTGTCCCACATAGTTTCTGGGGTCGGTTAGTCACAGGGACCATGCAGTCATGTTCTCATGCGGATGTTCAATCAGATAATTAGCACCACAATGTTTCACAATTAAGCTTTTAAAAGGTACTCAAAAAGTTTTTTTTGGGGGGGGGGGGTGAACAATGGAGAACAGACCTCCAACTGCCTGATAGTTTCTAGAATTCTGCATATACATCCATCAAAGAACCATGGCCAGAAAAACAAAGAAGACACACTTGACAATGTTGGCCCTGTCTGTGCTACGAGTTATCCTCCTCCATTGCTTGCTCTGCTAACATTATCCATTCATGGCAGGCTTTGAAGCCATAAAGAGAGTGGAGCCCCATTCAATTATTCATTTGTCGTTCGATTGATAAGCATTTTCGTTTTCTGACTTCTATGAGCTTATTTATCTTTGTTGTGTAATTCCACTATATTTTTTTAAACAATTTAGAGCTTTTTCTTGCGTTTTCGCTTTCTTCTTTTTTCGTCAGCAAGTGCTTTCCCCTGTTTCAAGTTCAACCTCTAGTTTCGCTAATTGTTCATCTTTTCCAGCGTGTCTTGGAAATCTTATGGATCACAGCGATGCACCTTCCAACAGGGTGATCTTCATAATTAACATAAGGATTATTGCATTTGAGATTACGTTCACGATAATTACGATAAATATCAGTGGTGTGGAAAGAACCAAAACCGTAAAATAGAATCCGTAATAGAACATGGCCACCGCCCTTCAAATCCTAAACGTTCACTGACAAGAATGATATCAGTAACAACGACGACTATGATCATGTTCTTTTGCTAATGGTAAATTGTTAATCAACTGCCTTTATAGCCTTGAAGAGTTTTCCATTCGGAACAATATTAAACTAAAAAGTGTCCCCTTTCATTTGTCATATGCAGATTCTTTCCCAGCTTGTTGTATAGGTGTCTCTCAGCGAGTACATCATCTAAGACCAATTGCTTCACTGGTGTAAAGTGACTAAAGACAGCTATTTAGAAAGATTGAATTAAATGTTTAGTTTATATATAGTTGGTTCAAATAAAGTGACACCAGATTGCGTAGAAGATCATTAACAAGATAAATTTAATTAGAGGAATGCTTTTGAGGTATTAATCATCGCTACTAATCATATTAATTTAAAGGCACAGGAATTTCAATTCTTACTGCATCATTTGTGGCAGTTGGCCTCAATGATTGATGATTTAACAATGATCATGATCTTCACCTGTTTTATATGTTAATTACTAGGATTTTTTTTTTAACAAGTATCTTGTAAGTACAGTCAGAATAAAAGAAGTGATTACAAATGTTAAGATTCAAATTTCGAATTAGTTGAATGCATATTTTAGAAATAATTATATGAACCATCCAGGATAAACTCGGGATTTGATATTTTTCATCGTAGATACATGCGGTTCTTGATAACAATGACACGTTGAAAATTCTAGGCACAGCACGTTTGAAAAAAAAAAGATTTGATAAACAATTGCACATGCATATGCATCCAACAGCTCCGTGAAAGAACCCTATCAATTGATTGAGAAAAATAGAAGATTTTTTCAAAGAAATGATTGGTGAAATTGGCGCAAAAAAATGTTCACGAGGACGTAATTTCAACTCGATCTCAGAATGTCAATAAAACTACTTAAACTAACATGTCAGCGTCTCAGCCCATTGAAAAATGACATTTTAAGTTTGTAATCGCCAGTCACCAGCTAATGTTAAAGCACGGTCTAGTACTCGGTTTCAAGTCGTTGGCAGTAACATGCAGCGGATGGATTTGGAAGGGAAACCTAGCTAATCCTAGCCATGGGATAAAGTTAGGGGCAGGCAGCGCCTCAGCCGTTTACTCTCGGATTTCTTTTCTTTTTAATTTTTTTAAAATAAAAAATAATAAAAATTTTTATTCTGATTTCAAAAAATTTATATTTTGATTTCGAGCCTAACATAAAATTTTTGCTTCGCCCCAAATCTAGTGAGGTAATTTTAACTGTTTGTGAAGGCAGGTAATAGCATTATCTATATATGATATTGATATGTAATTCTATAAGCATGTTTCAATAATTTTATGGCCCTCTTATAGGGGAAATTAATATGAAAAGCAACTAAGAAATGATCAGATCGCTAGCTTTTCATGTGGAATTTAAAATCATTTATTTATACGAGGTAAACATAGAGGTAACTCGTAGGCATCATCCTCCCCTAACATCACATGTTACTTTTAATTCCTTTGATATCTGTTTGTTTCGTGAAAAAAAAAAAATTGAATAATCTATCACTTAAGTTGATAAAGTCAACCAATTGTTGGTCGAATTTGAGTTAATAGCTTAATTTATGGCTTAAAGTCAACACGACTTGTATTAGTAAGAGTTTATACAAATAGTTCTAATGAAAAATTAGATTTGATCTATCGATTAAACTGATATAATTTGATATATGTAAAAATATCAAAAATATAGTGAATTGGTAAAAATATCTGTTCGATCGACAAGATCCTAATTAAGTTGATTAAAACTATTTTTTTTATTAATTTTCTTACTTTTATTAAATTTTTTACAAATGATGCGATTTAGATTTTTTAATCTTTATATTAAAAATTATATTATGAAGTGAAACATATATTTTTATTAACTAATTATTATATTTAATATTTTATTTATTTTTAATTTAACAATAATATTTAATCGATTAGATCGATAAAACTAAAATATCACCTAATTTAACTAATATTTGATCCGATTTTTCATTCATCGTTGAATGAACAAGGCTCTAGGACAGTTTTTCAAGGTTTGCGACCGCAAGAGTGATATAATTAGAAGTACAACCTCAATTTGGTGTTCCTTTTGCTTTGCTTCTAATTGGAATCAATAAGGTCATTTAAGAAGAGTTGTTTGGTAAGCTAAAAACGCAAAACCATCAATGTGATTTGGGGGTGGGGGGCGGCTATTCGAGTCTAAAAGCCTTCGCGTGTTTAATTGGAAAATAAAATGCGGGATATGCAAGGTTCAGCTAGGTATAAAGTAAACATCGATGGCCGACCGAGGGCTCGACTAGGGGCCCTTTGGGTCACTCGATGTTGCAAATTTAATTCATGATCTCAAACCCTTTGCCCGAGCTTAACAACATCATCATGTATTAGATTACAATTTGAGGTTCGAATTATGCTGGCAACTTAATGTTTACATTACATGACTCCAATATGGTAAAGGCCAAAAGGAAGGATGATGCTATTCCTAGCGTAAATGCCCCCATTTTTTTTTTCCTTTTTGGACTTTATGTATATGGCATTTCTGGTTTTTAGATAATCAAAATCGTAGAAGAGTACGACCTGCACGTGCAAATTCCACATGCCCGAACAGTCAAGCAGTAGAGTCTTATAACTCTTCGTGCATGAAAGAGTTTTTTCCCCGACAATCAAGATGAATTAGGAATAACCCGCGGGAAAGAAAATGAAAATTATTTTCGGATTTTCGCTAAAATAATCACATATAATAAAATCGACTTTTAATTGTACAGTGTCCCAATGGGGTAGGCTTTGTGAATATGACGAGAGAGAGAGAGAGAGAGAGAGAGAGAGAGAGAGAGAGTTTCATAAACTTGATTGGCTACTCATTGAAAGTGGAAGTTTTAGCACCAGGCAGCCACGATGGTTGGCTACTGCTCCACGGGTTGATTTCAGAACCAATGCAGCACTCTGCCTGGGAAACCCCCCCCCCCACCTGAATTTGTTTCTGCTAATTGAGAGTGATAACTCAAGATTCAAGAGGGAGCCATGTGCGTATGTCACGGACCGCATTAATCAGCTTAAGTCCAAAGACACAAGTTACATGAAACAACTTGACCCACTAAAATAAGCTCAATCTTTGATGAGTTCTAGAAGGCTCAGTTTCTAGAAGCTTGGAGATACAGTTAAAAATAACTACTCCAACTTATTTAAGATTAGATAAAGATAAAGTTATT
>JBBYHO010000016.1:2813725-2824589 GCA_038382025.1 Adansonia gregorii | reverse complement strand
ATCACTTTTTTATATATAAATTTAAAGAAATTTATACAAATCTAAATAATAATTTTACAAAACCTAACTAAAATGTTTATTAATGTAAAGTTCGGATTTATTTATACGCAAATTTAATCTATTTTTTCTTATAATTTCAGATAACCCATCATCTGAACCTGTATCTGCTAAATGCCAAGGTGCCCTTTGGCAAAAGTTAAATGTTAAAATTAACTGTTGTCTTCTGTTGTACAAATGAAAATACTAGACCATGATACCTTTTCAATATTCCTTTTAGGGAATTGACAAAGTGGACTATAACAGTGCAACTTACTGCTAGATTTTCTCCAAACAATTATAGATGACAACATATTAATATGCCTTCTTAAATAAAGTCTGATTAACGGGTGTGTAGCACATTTATAAAATATAATAATAAAAATTTTTATATTTGATTTACATTATTAATGAAGTTAGGAACTGACAAGGGAGCAAGAGGTACAGAAGCAAACCGACAATAGCAGAAATGTAAGAGAAAACAGGTGTCTCAGACGCTAGAATTCAAGTGAAAACCATCAAACTCTAACCCCCCCCCCCCAAACATTTGAGGCACCGTCTTTTTCAACTCCAATCCACTATCCTAATTAGCTTATAAATATGCAATAATTCTCACAATTTCATCAATCAAAGCTTCAAAAACATATCTGCTAGTTTATATTCCATACGTGTTTTCCTTAACCTGCTTTATTATTACCGTTTTGTTTCGCTGGAAATCATATATATTTTCTTCTTATAATGGCTAAAAATGTTGCTCAATCATCTTCTACCTTGGCTTCACTTGACCAAAAGCTGGCCATGGCAAAGCGCTGCTCTCATGGTAATTAAAGTTTCCTTATCCCTTTCTAGTTTCTCAGTGATTTCTTCACCATTTTTACACTAACAGTTCAGTTAATTAAATGAAAAAAAAAAACTTAAATTTTATGATCTGTTTCTTCTTTTTTGCACGCGCCAACAGAGGGTGTAGTTGCTGGAGCTAAGGCAGCCATTGTTGCTAGCATTGCCACCGCAATCCCAACTGTAAGTGTATCAGAAAAAACAGCTTCATTGTTGTTGCAAAGATCCTTCTTTTTTCTTAAAAAAGTATTTTAAATTAGCATTTTTCAAGTCGTTGCCTTTTGATATGCACACGCAGCTGGCTAGTGTAAAGATGCTACCTTGGGCAAGAGCAAATCTTAATCACACCGCACAAGCTCTCATAATCTCCACAGGTTTTCATCACCACCATCATCATCATCATCGTTATACTTTTAACCATTATCTCAAGAGCTTGTTTTAATGATACTTCCTTTTTGTTAATAAAGTTTCTATTCGATTGCAGTGGCTGGAGCTGCTTATTTTATAGTTGCAGACAAGACTGTTTTGGCTACCGCACGGAAGAACTCCTTCAAGCATGTCCCTAACATGGAGGCATGAATTTGAGTTGGTCCCTGGATTTAAACTCGGCGACTTACCCCATAATCACTTCTCTGCACTTGGCTAAGGAGAGGGATAGAAAGAAGGGGTGGGTGAGGTGAATTTGTATTCTACGAAGCCATTGGTTCCAGCTTCTATATAATGCATTGTCTATTTATATAAATAAAGATGGGTTTTCATTTTACAAGCATCAGAGCTTTCTTCACAAAGAAAATTCACTTCCATCTATGCAGTAAATCTGGTTGCATGTATCTATGGGTGAAAAGTAACAAAATTTAAACACTTGGAATTTGTATGTGCCCTTCAAATTCTTCCAAACTATAACTTCCAAGTCCATAAAAGTTTCACCAGTAGTCGTTGCATGAGCTGAAACCATCTTTTAAATGATATATCTGCATGTCAATTTCCACAGACAGGAAGATTCTTTACATTTCTAGTTGTGGGTCCCTGGCTTCTTACTGATCAATACAAAAGCAATCGCTAAATTCTCGCTATGATGACTCAAGGCCCCTTCCTTCCCTTCCTAATGAATCTGTTTCCCGTCCTCTGGTACCGGTCATTTTCGCGTAAGATTTTTAAAACGTAAGGAAAAGTATAAGAAGTTAAGAACTTGTGATGATACCAGACCAAATCAATTTAACATAGAATTCTAAGGCGAGTCCAGGGGATCAACTCAATGAAAGCCCTCTATTCATCAATGGATTCAAAGAGTAAAACGGAAAAATATGATGACTGCTTACGTTATCTGATGCAATATGCTTCAATCCTGCTAATCTGAAGAAATATGCTTCTTACAAAGGCATTAAAGGTAAGACTCCTTTTGAAGCATGGTCCGGAGTCAAACCATCTCTGCAAAGTATACATGTATAAAAGTTGAGACCATGAGCCTTAGCTACAAGGTATATGCAGACAAATGTGCCTAATTCTTGATTAATGGACATGAGGGAGATGAATTCTAGGCAACTAACTATATTTCTCAGGAAGGGTTCAAATCGATGCCACACTTGGTCTGTTTCATATTTCTGAAAGTGATAAATTGGGTTAAACAATGTTGTATTTAAGAGGCCTTTTTTCAAAACGAGGTCGATGAAGATGACTAATGGTAGTGGTTATGATTTATTACCTTGATCTAATTCCTTTAGAAACTTAACTTTAGTTTCTGTTCTTATTGCAACAATATAACACCACATGGATCTACAATGGCTAGCTAAGTTTGGTACAATAATTGGTGCCAACCCGAAGAGATGCCGGCTACAAGTCATTTTCTCACTTTGAAAGGAAGGGGTTGAAACTCTTGCAAGGTTAATATCTATCATCTCTTGGAAGAATCGCCCACCAATGATCTGCCAAATCGATTTTGAAAAAAGTATATCAAGCAACTACAGTTATTTTTGGCTCCCTATGTCCAAACAGATTAATTTGCTGGGTGAACCAGACCAAGTAGCTTTGAATTATTTAACAGCTGAAAATTTTTCAGATATTTGTAAGGTGTTAACATCATGATTAAGGGTTTTTTTAAAGTCTTGCAAGTGCTGCTAACTAGCTGAAAATCTTGATTCACATGGGCTAGGGAAGGGGAAGATAGAATATCCGAAGTTCAAAAGCAATGGCTATTCTTCCAGGGCTAATCCCTTAATGGATGTGGATTCTCTTATTATTGAAGGAAGATGGCCCTCTTCTGAAAGACAATCAAAAGCAAAGAATAAAATTAGAATGGCTGCAGATCTAAGGTTTTTTTCGAACGTTCACCATGTGGTAAAAAAATGGTGATTAAGATTCCTTCTTATCAAACCTGCAATGGCTAAATAAGCATAGAGACCCCATATATACCATATTCAGGGGGTTTCAGAATTAATGAAAGTCTTTTTAAATCATGTTTCAACTCTTGAGTCTTGAGTGGCATGCTTCATTACAACATTCGTTGTATGTTTGAAGGGAATGTTCAACGAAAAAGCATGGCCCATGTTCATGAATGAGCTGAAAATAGATTAGAAGCAGTTAGTGTTCTTTAAAAAAATGAAAAAAGAAAAAGAAGCAAAGATCCCATGTTCATGAATAACGCCAAGATTGGTTATGAATTATGACTGTAAAAATGCTCGTGGATCAAATCCATTGCCACTCGCTAATGCCGCTTCGCACGCCTTCGTTTGGCCTGCTGCGTGCAAAAAGGCATGCCCCTAGGAATCTTATAATGCCCATATTGAATCCCTCATGCAAGTCAAAGTAATGCAGCTCACCCGCATGCTTTAGGTTCGAAATTTTTCAGGTGCAGTGGAGCCCAATTCCAAGTTTCAAAGCTAACTATGTTAATATATTACCTGAAGCAAATATTAAATATAAATATATTTAATTTATTAATTTTTTTAATATTTAAATAATTATATTTTTATATTTATATTTAAAATAATATTAAATATAAATATTATATGCAAATACTTTATTAAAAATGGGAAGTCGGAGTCGGAGAACTAGTGATGGTACACCAGCGTCGGTCCCCCACAACCCATAAATATTCAGTAGAACATTCCCTCCTGTTTTTCTTTTTTTCTTTTTTTAATATTTGTATTGAAGTTTAACCATTCCTGTTTACTTTTGCACAACGCGTCAGGCTTATAAGAGACATATGGGAGTTTGATTGAGAACATCAGGTTCTATATATGTAAGCGCACAATTGTCAGGCCTTGAAGTGGTGCTGAAGGGAAGGCCAAGGCTGAGGCTAAAAGTCAAATCACAATTGGAATATACTTATAAGGAGTGATTGGGAAGAGCATTTGAGAGCAAGGGAAGCCAATTAATATGAATCTTCAAAGACTTTCGAATT
Source organism: Adansonia gregorii (assembly GCA_038382025.1). Taxonomy (NCBI): domain Eukaryota; kingdom Viridiplantae; phylum Streptophyta; class Magnoliopsida; order Malvales; family Malvaceae; genus Adansonia; species Adansonia gregorii. Next base: position 2,820,316 of record JBBYHO010000016.1, on the reverse strand, counting down.
ATTGCAGGAATGGGAATCGAAACATGCAAAAAAAAAAAAGAAGAATTTTTGTAATGGATATGCATTATAAAGAATAAATTCCAAATGCAAAAAAAAAAAAAAAAAATAATAAATAAATAAAATTTTCTCTTATTTTTTTTTCAAGTCCTAGCCACTTTTTACTGTTCCACCTGCACCTCCACTGCATAAGCCTACTCAAGGAAGGAATATCAGGCTAGTTGAATGCACCCAGTTAGCTTGAACTAAGTTAAATTAAGTTCAAAATTTTAAATTATTATTTATAATTTATTATTAAATAATAATTCAGATAGAATTTACTAATAAGAAGAATGTCAAAATCTTACAAGTTCAGTTAGATGAACCCCCCTCCCCAGCCATTCTGGCATTTGACGTGTCTATCCACGTCAGTTTTGGCTGCGGGGGGACAATTCTTGTCAGCATGACGCGTCTGCACGCGTGAAGACGTGCCTCGGCTTTGCACGTGGGAGGGGCAATTCTGGCGACTTGTGAGTAAAATGAAGCCTATATTGAGTGTCATGGTCACCGCCATGTTGGAAAGGACAAACACAAGTCAGAGTGAAATGAGCCACTTCTTAACTATATCTTTCAACTGTAGTTTCAATTTTGTTCGACGCATTGGACTCAATTGAAAGAGTCCAATATTTTTAAACTATGAACAAGTTCCAATATTATAATTCTTTCATAATTTTATTCATTTAATTTATGCTGTTTAGCAATAACCAGAGGAGTAAATAGAATATATCACAACAAGATATTTTTAGTACTTTTAGTTTATGAATTGAGTATTATTTGCAACTAAACTTCTGTACGGACAGTTCAAGAGTGATTCATTCAAATTAGGAGTTAAAAGGGTTAAGTTATATTCTACGATACTTAAAGATTAAATTTATTTATAGATTAAATTATCCGTATGATGTTTATGAGTTAAATCTCGAACAAAATTTTCATAAATCGAATTGATGCAACCAAGACTTAGATAAAAAAATTTTAAAAGCTTGGCCCGACCCATTTGCATTAATCAAGGGAATAAAAGAAGGGCAGCAGCTGCCTCCATATGCAAATAACATCGTCCCCTCATAACACCTCGCTTGATAGCAAATGTGGATGAGAAGAGAATAATATGTCACATTGTTTTTTCAGCAATAATGATAGGGAATCACATAAAGAAGGGCCATGTTTGGAATTCCATTTTGAAAGTAAATATGAAACTATGGGATATGAATACATGCACTGCTTAGCGCTATCTTCCTAAGAACACTGAAAGCATGTAGCAGAACTATGAGTAGTTAAGCTTAGATTTTAACTAAACCTCTCAGTAGAAGAAAATGTCTGCTCTTGGAATTCCATGAAGGCAAAAAAATAAAAAAAATAAAAAAATAAAAAACTGACAGCGCAACATCTATGGCCCCACAAATCAAAGCCTTAGTAAGTATATATAGAGCCCTTCCACCCCAAACACCAAAATCACCAATCGCACTAAGAGTTCATTACTTGTAAGTACTAACACTTGGTATAACTCTTCTTCCAGGCCCTTTTAGTTTCAGGAGGTAAGCTTTCTAGCTTGTTTTCTGCACTTCAAATGTTTTTTTCTTCTTGTTTTCGAACTCAATCCATCATTAGAAACCCTCAATTTTAGCCACAGTTGCATTAGTTTCTATTAGTAGGAGAACATTACCATTCAAGAAGTTTAGAAAAAAAATTTTATCAAGTGAAAGGACCTTTCTTTAATTTCATTTGTTTCTTATATAAGACTACTAGAAAACTAGCTGGAAGTAGCATCAAATCTGGGGTTCTGATTTCATTTTCTGGTATGTAAAAATAGTTAGACAGGATATCAAAATGAGCTGGACAGGAGGAGATTGGCTGTGTGCAGCATGCCAACACCAGAATTTTAAAAAGAGAGAAGCATGCCAACGCTGCCAGTACCCCAAGTACGGCGGCCCCGATGTGTCGACCTACTTATTATACAATAGGACGGAAGTTTTGGCCGGTGACTGGTATTGTACTGCCATGAGCTGTGGAGCTCACAACTATGCTAGCAGAACGAACTGCTATCGATGTGGCACCATGAAAAGTGATTATGGTGGTTATGGCATGATGGGGTCTGAAGGCAGTGTTCCTCCTGGATGGAAAACTGGTGATTGGATGTGCACCAGGCGAGTTTGCATTTTGATTCTCTTTGCTTTGAGAAAAAGGATGCCTGAATTATTAGTCTCAAGTGACAATATTTCAGAAAATGTTTCAGAAAATGTTCTCCCTGGGCATAAAATACCACAAATAAGCTGCATTGTCTCTGTGTTATAAATTTCTTGATATTGCATTCTGTTCCCTCTTTCCAAACATGATAATATGATAATTTTCAAATAAAACGACAGAAGATAATAAATTCCCATCATAGTGTACGTCTTACAAAAACTAAATTTTCAAGAAATTACTTAGCATGATCTTAAAAATTATATGGCAATGCAGTCCTTCTTTTTGCTTCTATTTAAGAACCATTTTGTCCCATATTACTTGAATAATAAGGATAATATGTCCACTGTCATTTATTCTTTATCTTTAATCTGATATGACTGCAATTTTGTTTGGACAGATATGGGTGTGGAGTTCACAATTATGCCAGCAGGATGGAGTGCTTCAAATGCAGAACACCAAGGGATTTTGGTATGAAATTGTTGGTAGTCAGTTACAGGATTGATCTTAAAATAGCAAAAGAAAATGAGTAAACTTCACATAATCCATTGAAAAGCTATGTCAGTCTAAGTTGCTGACAAATTTTATTTTTTCTTCTACTTTTCAGGGGATGCCTAGGAATTGAGGAAGAGTATTGGTCTGCAATGTCACTAATCTCTCTTCACCTTTTTTGGTTAATTTTGAGCCAAAGAACGTTTAGATTGACTAGAGGTGAAGGCCTTTTCCCAAGCATAGCCATGTAACTGCACTAATCATTCAGCAGAATGTTTTTTCTTTTCTTTTAATGTTAATGGAAACACTATGTCTTCAAGTGCATGTCAAAATCCTTCTTTCCCTATGGGTATGTATGAGTGTGACTGGGAAACATCCATAATTCGATACCAGTTTTGGGGGTCGTCCAAGGAGTTACTGGCAAATGGTTGCTAAATGCTAATTACCTGCATATAAATTCAAAGTCTTGAACAAAGCACCAATATGGCAACGAACAAATATCTTCTGCCCTTTCTTCATGCCCTTTTTTGTGCCCATTAATCATAGTTTGTTTTCTTTACTATATATTCTATGTGACAAAATGTAATTAATAGAATACGAAACAAGGCATAAAAAGAGGAAGAAGATTTTTCCACTCGCACCATGCCACCCTTAGCTTTGGATTCAACCAATCCGATAAAACCAATTCAAAGTTGAGATAGCTGAAATTTCAGAAATAAGATTCAAGGAATCTCTTTGAGCAGTTTCATCTCAAAAAGGCAGGCCTTTTCCCTCAGAGCAATAATTTATGACCCCTTTAAGCATCAAAATCTGTAAGAACTATACTATAATTATGACGATAAGAACCAGATGCTCCTTTACTTTAAAAGCATAGATGCAATACCAAATTGTCAAGTTCAAAACAAGTCAAATCCCATGATCTTATTTTTGCCATTCATTTTAGTGGCTCAGCTCTCAAGGCAGAACCCATCGATTTCACTTGCTGTCACATCGTTTTTGAAGCAAGATGAGTTCCATTGCTATGGTAAGTGCATGTAGCTCAGCAAAATTCTCATACATTTCCCTTCGCGCTTATCATTCTATAGCTTAACCTCCATTAAGGCAACTTTTAGTATATTGTTATATAGAATAAAAAGGTCAACTTGGGATTAAATAAATGGGGTTTTGAGTTTGAGTTTAAGATTTTAGTTTGGAGGATTGTAAAAGAAAAGGGGATAAGCACAAAGAGAACTAAACTTAATTCACTGCAAAACAATAGAATCAATAATAAAAAAAAATCTAATCAGATTGCTATGCGTAACACATAAATCCAATCAAAATTGAAGAAGAAGATAAATACCTAGAAACAAAAACGTGAACTTTATGATTTCTTCATCATCAAACATGAAATGAATTTGAAAACTTTTTAACTGATTTCCCACAAACAACAAAAATAAAATGCTAAGAACACAAGAAAGAGAAGATGAAGAGCGAAAATTGAAAGAACCCTAAACCCTGAGCTCATTTACATCAGATGATTGTGAAAGGATTTGGGGTTCAATTGTTTCCACGATTTTGGGTAGATGGGAATGAGTTGGGTAATGGGTGTAGGGTGGGTGGGTTTTTGGGCCAAGGTTTAAAATAGGTCGAATGGTTTAAATTTCGCGTGCTGTTTACATGTCACATTTAAAACCGTTAGATCATTATTTAAAATTATCAGATCATTGTATAAACGATTTTTGTTAAATATTATAAACATTTTTCCCTTTTTCTCTTATTTTATATGTATAACAGTTACAACCGAACAGAATTAGTTATTACTCTCAAACTACGAAACGATGAGGATACCTGAAATTAAAAAAAAAAAAAAAAACACATTCACACACAATCTTGGGTTTGGGCTTGGGCTTTATAAAACTAGTTTGAAAGCCCAAGGTGGAAGAAACATGGCACCACATAATTAGCGAACACCTTAAACGCGTACTCCGGCAGGCCCCAGATCACTCGTCCTTCCCCTCCTGCAAACTGGAAATTTGTCGAAGCACTCTTTAACGCATTATATTGGAGTCTTAAAAACCCTCCCAAAAAAAGAAGCAGCAATTTTGTTCTTTGCTTGCTCCGTTGAAAAGAAACAAAATGGCTGCTACCTTCTTCAGGAGACTCTCCAAAGCCGCCCAAGCTTCCTTCAACAATGCATTTGGTGGTCAATCCAAGTCGGGTTCTGCTGGATTTCGATTCACAGCCATCGCGGCCGTTGCCGGCGGAATCTCCACTTACTACTACTTCTCCAATTCAAATTTGGTGAGTTTTCTGTAAATTCCAATCTGAGTTTGGTTTCTCTAGGATCTTTTGTTGCATTGAGGGATGCTTGGACGTTGAGGGAATTGTGATTAGTCTAATGGGTTTAGTTATATTTACATTTTGTATGTGCTTTTTAAATGGTGAAATGTTTAGATAGGACTTTGTTGTGATTTGATTTAGTGTTTTTTTTGTGCCGGGGGGGTATGAATTGTTCTATTATGGAGGGTTTGATATTGAAATGAATGTTGGATGTTGATACTTATTATGAGCTTTAAATTGCAATTAGGGATGGTTGCACCTTGGAAGTTCAAGTGTTATCTAGGTGATTTGTTTTTTCTTGATGGAATTTAATCTTTAAAAGCTAACCTATTTGTATGTGGCCTATATATATGCGTTCTTTTACCATTTTTTCTTTTTGTTATCACTTTTCAGTGTAGATTTTAAATTGAGTAATTATATTGTAATTCTTTCTGAATACAGGTTCATCTAGATCAAATCAATGAAGAGATAGGTCCAAAAGTCGGTGAGCACAGATTTACTAGACTTCCTCATTAGTAGATGACTGAATTGAAAATTTTAGTTGAACCATATAACCCATGATCCACTTGCCCTCCCCAGGGAGAATATTAGTCCATGATAAAGTTGGAAGTGGTTGCATAAATGACAAAGTATCCGCTTTAGTTTCTTTTGATCCTTTTTTATATTGTGCTAGCTCAACAGATGTTTTTATACATTTGCAGCTCTAAAGCCTGATAAGTGGCTTGAATTTAAGTTACAAGATACCGCAAGAGTTACTCACAACACTCATTTGTTCAGGTATATATCTCTTAATAAATCATTTTCATTTGCTGTATTGGTTTGATCTATATTAGTAACGTTGTCATTTGTGCTACATTGAGAAGACTGCTGTTTCTTGGATTCTGGACTATCAAATTGGGGGAAAAAAAAAGAAATGGGAAAAAGAAATCACTCCTTTCTGATTGAGAGCAAAAAAATACAACTAACTCAAAGAGAACTTGTTCATCAAAATTTTAATTCAACATATCAACTTAAGCTTCTGTACTGTTAATTCTTCCTCAAGTTAGAATATTTACCTCGTTTTTTACATTCTTCTCGAAACGGCAGGTTTTCATTTGATCCCACGGCTAAGCTGGGTTTAGATGTCGCTTCATGCATCCTTACAAGGTATGTTTTCTTAATATATGGAGAGGTGCTTATTAGAAACCTTACAGTTTTTGTGAGAGATTTTGAAAATTGCATGTAAGAGGGCATATTAAATGAGATTTAGAAGTATTCTGCCTCTATATTTACTATTTTGATGCATTATTGTTGTTGCAGGGCTCCATTAGGAATAGATGATGAAGGAAAAACCAAATATGTCATAAGACCGTAAGTTTACATATTGAACTTATTAATGGTTTAATTTAGACTTCCCTTTTCATGGCGTTTATTCTAAATTTGTGATTAGTTAGTTATTTAAGGTTTTTAGGTTATTTTACTTGTACTCCATGGTGTAAATGCGTTTCTCATGTATTTCCATTTCTAAATCTGCTTGTGGGGGAAAGTTCTAAAGCTTCACTTTACCCATACATCTAAAATAAGGTC
>JBBYHO010000016.1:2725552-2798404 GCA_038382025.1 Adansonia gregorii | reverse complement strand
ATATATATATATATATATAGGAAGAAAATAGAGATGAATAGACACTTCATCAACTCCAACCTTTCTTTGATGTCTTTTAAACCTTGTCTTCTTTAAGGAGAGAAGTAAACGATGAACGGATAAAGACATTAGAAACAATTTGGCAAACGTCAAGAATCCGTCTTTCAACCATACAATATCTACAAATTAATTCATGTAGTTGGTGATGATGGGTTGGCTCGGATCGAGAATGGGGATATAAATAATTATAGTTCATTGTGTCGAAGGCTGAAACTTTGAATCCATCCAAAGTTTTGGCTCATTTTATATTCGCAGGAAAAAAACTACGCTTGCACGCAATATTAATTGTAGATGCTTTGCTGCCCTCTCATCCTAATATCTAACGACTGCAATAATTCAGAAGAAAAGGACAGCACAAATTTGAAAATAAGTATGAGATATGATCTTTCAATATTGCCTAACAATATAGATCAGCTTTTCAAGATTGGTTTTCTGCTTAAACAACTCTAAAAAGGATAAAGGAGTGAAAAAATGGGATTCAGATGGATTGATTTTAAGCTAACTTTTATGGGTTTTAAGTTTAACTTAGATTATTACGTTTTTAGAGTTATATCCGGATCATAGTGCTGAAGCTGAACTGATATGAAATGGACTAAAGTCCTGTCTCTCCAAAACAGTTTAAAATGAAAAGCTCACTTGGGTGAGAATGGCTAATCCTTGATTTATATCCATAACTTTATTCAAGGATTTGGAAGTGACCAATGCATGAATTCATATGAGAAAGCTGAGAAGTCTGAACCCCACAACAATGACTTTGGTTAAAAACCCCATAGAAAAGACCTTCAACCATGTTTTGTCCCCCAAATAGGGAAAAAATATCTTTCAACGTCTCTGGCCTCAGCTGATCTATAAACAGGGAAAAAAAAAGCATTGCAGTAGCATCATAATTCTTAGGTGAGATTCATTGATTTTAATTGATTTAATTGATTTAACATTGAAGTGTATTTCGAAATCTAAACTTTGATGTTTTTTTCTTTGTTTGTTGATCGTTTGTTAATTTTTGATCATATTTTCTTTCCCATAACATTTCTAAATAAAATATAATGCTAAAGAGAGGCAAAAGGCGAAAGACTTTCGGGGAATAAAGATAAGATCAAACTAGAACATTTATTTTCTATATATATATATATATATGTATATATTATGTTCAAATAAGTTCAATTGAAATGGACAAACTTAGTTGCAATCTTCAACATCAATCAATTCAAAATACATTTCCGCCACAGACATATACATACAACAGCCTGATTTTACTTTGATTTTTATGTGGTTTTTTTTTTTTCAAATTCAAGAAAGTGGTGTATGATTTTTTATTCTTTCACCTTCTGCTTTTCTTTCTTTTCCTTTGTCTGGCGTCATGGAACATATTTTTCTCATGATGGCAATGTCACGTAAAAGGCTTAGGTCAAACAGTTCAGATACATGGCCACTAGAAAATAAATCACTAAATAAGTGGAAAATTCACACTTGCATAGGAATATAATATAATTATGAACTACTTGTAGAAATATCGTGATTACTTTTCTTTCGATCAATTTTAGGATAAAGAAATCGAACCTTTTTGACCTAATTCTTACATCTGTTTCCTTCAAAACTGTATGTTTATAATAAAAGAGGTCTTACTTTGAGTATATGCTAAGATTAAACTTTCATTGAACATTAATTTTTTAAAAATAATCGTATAATCTAATTGGCATAAACCCAGAGTTCAATTGTTATGAGAAATAGTTGAAGTATCTATTTATATGACTTAGTATAAATTGACCAAATTGGTTTCAGTAATTTTTCAAATCAATTATAAACAAAGAAAAAGAGTCCCCAACTTAAAACAACTACGGCCTGCTGAAAGAGTGAAGGACAATGTTTAGTCAGCTAAGTCCAAAACTGTTAGGTTTCTTTGGAGAGGAAAATTCTTACATGGAGACCTCTGAATATATGGAAAGTCCACCGTGGCTAGCAATATTAGGCCAATCTATAGAACAAAGAAAATGAATATTCAACTACTATAAGGCTTAGGGCAGCGACCTTTCCCATTCATAAAGGACTGCTGCACTTGCTAGGATGGTTATGTCCTTTTTTCGCATTGCATCTTGAGTTAATCTTATGGATTTATATTTGATAAATTAATAATAAATTATATAATTTTATTTATTAAAAAATATATAATTATTAGTATTTATTTTCAAATCCTTAGTTATTCAAAAGTGTAATGATTTTAGTGCAGACAGTAACCACGGCCTCCTAAGATGTAAAATTATTTGGTGATAGATACAAAATACTTATTATATTAAACTCTAGTTTAACTTAATTAATTCATATAATTGTTCTTGAATTAGGATTTGAATAACCGCTTTTCATTAAAAAAAAATTACTGTTGGGTCTGGTTTGCCGTTACTAGTTGAGCAGCTGACTTGCATACAGTTTTCTTACATGCAAGATACCTACTCCACCAACTTGAAATAAAAGAAAAAAATACCGGTCTCCCTGTTCCGATATAATGCAATAAAAGCAGAAAAAGATTCGCTAATAGTATATAAATGTATACAAAATAAATAAATTTAATCATGCATTTTCATAATACATATCATGCAAAAATTTTGTCTTCTTGACACCCAAAAGAGGGAAAAGAACCAAATTAGTGTTGATTTATAAATAAATTATTACAGTAGTGTTAATTTGAAATAATTTATTAAAATATGACTATTTTGACTAGGGATAAATCGTTAAATTAACTTGTGAATCTATATAAGATTCGTTAAGACCATTAAGAAATCTATATAAGATACGCTAAAGGTTTTAGTAAATCTTGTGTAGATTCACTAAACTCTTTAGCAAATTTTGTATGAATTCACCAAACAGTTTAGCAAATTCTACGTTGATCAACTAGTCACTCACTATTATTATTAATATTTATTATTATTTTTTGCAAATCTTATATGAATTCAATAAACTCTTTAGCAAATCTTACATGAATTCATTAAATGGTTAACGTTGATCAACTAGTCACTCACTATTATTATTAATATTTATTATTATTTTTAATAATATTGTTAGGGTTACTATAAAATAATAATAGTTTTTATTATAAAAAATTATTTCATTTACGATTAATGACAATAAATTTATTTATTTAAATTATAATCGTGTAATTGTTTTAAATTTTGTTTATTTAAATTGTAACCGTATAATTATTTTAAAATTTGTTTATTTAAATTGTAATTAGGTAATTGTTTTTTAAAATTTTAAAAACAATTAGATGATTACAATTTAAATTTTAAAATAATTAAAAAATTACAACTCTTAATTTAAATTTAAAAAATAATTAGATGATTACAACTTAAAATAAAATTTTAAATTCAACAAATTAAATTAAATGTTTTAAAATAATTATACGATTACAATTTAAATAAATAAATTTACTATCATTAATCAAAAATAAAATAACTTTTTAATAATAAAAATTGATGTTACATTTATAATAATATTATTTTTTATTAATTTAAAAATTACTAACACAATAATATAATTAAAAAATACCAACATAATAATAACCCTAATAATATTATTTAAAAAGTATTAAATATTATAATACTAATAGTAAGCGATCAGTTGACCTACGTGAGATTCGCTAACGCCTTTAACAAATCCAAACGAGATTCGTTAACTACTTTAGCGAATCCTATATGGATTCAAAAATCAATTTAACAATTTTTCATCAATCGAAACAGCAGTATTTCTATAATTTATTTCTAATTAATAGTATTTTAATAATTTGTTCAAAAATTAACACTGATTCTTTTGCCACCAAAAGAAGTGTCAAGATAATCGCGGACTAAGAAAATATCGAAAATATTATCATCTTGGATAATCAGGAGTTTGTAAGCTCTATTTAAAAGTCCTTATTAACATAACCATGCATGCTTCTCTAATAAGCTAAAGAAATGATTAATCAAATCCTATTCTCTGAAGTTTAAGCTACCAAGTTCTACTTCTACGACCTTACAAAAGAAGGGAAAATTTTCAATTAACACACCATTTCATGTTTATTTAATTTTTATTTAATTTTTATAGTTAGTTTATTATTCTTCTTTTTATAAATATCACTTCAGTCACAAAGAATTAACATTAAAAAAAAACACTATATATGCACCGTAGAAATGGCCTCACACTGGACAGTCAGAAAAGAGAAAGCAAGGAGCATAATTTGATAGCTTTGTATGGCTATCATCATCCAATCACTGTGATCTTTATATATATATACATATATCTCAGTAAGTAAGAAGATCTACTCGGCATGGCCCATTTTGATCAAACATCATAATTTTCAGACAAGATGCAGAAAAAGACCAAATGCCCCTTTGTGGAGTTGGAACCAGGTGATGTCATATGTAATAAATTTGATGTAGTCGTTCATCATGTACTTGAAAATCCATTTCTTATATTCATAAAATAAAGGGGGAAAAAAAAAAACCCCATTTGCTGGAGATTCATGGAAGATGTGAGACCTCTGACTCATGGTTTTTAGTTTTTCAATATTTGAAAAGACAAAAAAAAAAAAAAGAGAGAAATTAACAAAATATTTGTCCTAAAACTGAAGGACTTGTTCATTCTTCAACAACAGGCAAAGGCAAACAGCTATTTTCCTATTTGTGAATTTGCTGTTAAAATTTCTTCTCTTTTTCCCATTAAAACAAACAAAGCACCAAAGTGTCATCATTTAAGCCTCATCTTTCTCTCCACCTTTTAATGTTTTAGGTTTGCTTTTCATTTTTTCTTTTGGCCTTTATCTCTCATTCTCTTGTGTTGAATAAACTCTTTCGCTTGGTAGGTTGTGCCGTTGAGGTTAGATGGGCCCTGAACTCCACTGAAGCATTTTAATGGGACTCTATCTCCTCTTTCAGTGCTTTCCTTGCCCCCATTTTTTATGCTGTCTCGCATCTTAAGTTTTCTTTCCTGCCATTTCTTTTTTTCTTTTTTTTCTTTCAAGAGATTCTCGGGTTTCTGTTTTCTCCCTTTTGAGACCATGGCAGGTTGTTTTGTGGGGTTTTTGTATTTGGGTTTTTGATTTCACCCACGGTTTCTGGAGATTATCGGGTAAAAATGTTGGATTTGTATGGTAATTCAAAATTTTGGCTGACTGTGGTTTTTGATCTCTGAGCTCCCTTCATACTGGAAATTTTCTATCTTTATTTAGATTGTTGGGGTGTTTGATCGTTAAGGTTTAGGTCATTATCTCTAAGATTTTCATTCAATTTGTGGATTTTGGGAAGATTAAAGTTAATCCTTTTTTTTTGGGTGCATAGAAGGTGGTTTCTTGTTCAGTATAGATCTCTGAGATCTTTCTTTTGAAAATGGTAAATTCTCAACTGAAATGACGACTATAGTGAAATTTATGATTTTTAGTTTATGTTTGTTGGGTTGAAGAATGATGATTGAGAGATAGGGCTTGATTCTGGAGGTGTGTTCTTGTGGTGAATTTGGTGTTGGCTAGTTGTTTGAACGAAGAAAGCATGGATCGAATGATTCAACCTCCATTGGTAAGTTAATTAGTTCATATCCTTCCTGCTTTGAATTCAATCCTATCATCTGTTTGAAGAAATGCTATTTAATTGTTTTTTTTTTTTTGGGTGATAATAGCTAACACTTGCGTTTCAAACTATTTGACATACTTGTGTCTGGGTGGTCCAATTTTCTCTATTTGATTTTTAACTTATCAATCTATATGAACCTCATATTTCTCAGAGGCTGACAGTTAGCTTTCTTTTGACTACTGCGATTAATGGTTTACCTACTGTTATAGATGGGTTGACAATTCTTAGCTTAGGTCTCTCTCAAAAATTAATTCTCCATTACACTGATTTGTTATTGAGTGTATGCTATAATATATATATGGATGAAGTGACGAACATAATAACATTGGAAATCTATACATAAACATGTTTGCAGAATTTACGTACTTTATGACTTTGTCTTAAACATCCAAACTTAAAGTTGCTCTTTTTCTGAATCCTTGTGGATGGTAAGCATTTAAATGTGAAGCCAAAGAGTTGACCAACTAAAGGGGGGTTTTCTGGGTTCTAATGATTGCAATAGAGACTAAGCCACTGCCTGTAGGATCCAGTGCAAATTAGTTTAGAAAGTGCATTACTATCCTTAAAGATGAAATCTGTTTTCTTTCAATGCGTTATTATGTGTTCAGGAGCTTTCTATCAATTTCTGGTGCTCTTTTTGGGTTCAAGCTTTTGTTGACTTTCTTATACTATCATTGTGAGTCTCGATGGAGAGGGAACCTGAGACATGTTACTTCCCCTCAAGGCTCATGTTCCTTAGTGCTGTTGGAACTGTCTTTGTTTTGTATTTTGATACTAGCTCACTATATAGCTCCCAAATGGTTAAGATTGTTGGATCTTGGAATACTGGTTTTTTCTTATTCATCATGCTGATTAAGTAAAGCAGAGTACAACATCTGCTTAAGATGGTAATTGATGCTTGTATGTTGGCATCTAGGTTTACCAATAAAAGATGTCATAAAAAATATTAACCAGATTATACATGCTAGCACTGTTTTCTGTCATCAGATATAAATGATATTATTGGCACCTTGGTCTTGGTGGCTCAGTATGCATGTCTTTCTTGATGCTGACATCAGCTTAGTGCATCTTACAAGCTTCGTGTTACGGCGGTAAGAAAGTATCTAGGGGAAAAAAAAAACCCCTCATAAATTGTGAATGTTCTTGGCAGGTAGATACAACTGCTTGTTTCTGTAGAGTAGATGCCGGACTCAAAACTGTTGCTGGTGCAAAAAAATATGTAACTGGTTCAAAGCTCTGTCTGCAACCTGATATTAAACCATCCATTCATCCAACAAGGAACAAGGCAACACGTAGCGATAGGAGCCGTCACCAATCTCCTTTGCTTCCAGGACTCCCCGATGATCTTGCTATTGCTTGCCTAATACGTGTCCCACGGGCTGAGCATAGAAAGCTCCGTCTAGTCTGCAAAAGATGGTATAGGCTTTTGTCTAGTAACTTCTTTTATTCACTCCGTAAGAACCTTGGAATCGCAGAAGAATGGATATATGTCATTAAGAGAGATCGAGATGGAAAAATTTCTTGGCATGCCTTTGATCCCATGTACCAGCTCTGGCAGCCACTCCCTCCTGTCCCTAAGGAATATTCTGAAGCCCTTGGGTTTGGATGTGCTGTCCTCAGTGGTTGTCACCTTTATCTGTTTGGTGGTAAGGATCCATTAAAGGGATCAATGCGACGAGTCATATGTTATAGTGCCCGGACAAATAAATGGCACCGTGCCCCAGATATGCTTCGTCGAAGGCATCTGTTTGGTTCGTGTGTTATAAACAATTGCTTGTATGTTGCTGGTGGAGAGAATGAGGGGTTGCATCGGTCATTGAGGTCAGCCGAAGTCTATGATCCCAACAAGAATAGATGGTCTTTTATTTCGGATATGAGCACTTCGATGCTGCCCTTCATTGGGGTTGTATATGAGGGGAAGTGGTTCTTGAAGGGGCTTGGATCTCGCCAACAGGTTATGAGTGAGGTCTACCAACCAGAAACTGACAGCTGGTACCCTGTCTATAATGGAATGGTTGCAGGCTGGCGGAATCCGTGTACTTCTTTAAATGGGCACCTTTATGCTTTGGACTGTAAGGATGGTTGTAAGCTAAGTGTTTATGATGAAGTGACTGATTCTTGGAGTAAGCATATCGACAGCGGGATACATTTGGGCAATTCTCGAGCCTTGGAGGCAGCAGCACTCGTTCCGCTTAATGGAAAACTTTGCATCATTCGAAATAATATGAGTGTATCTCTGGTTGACGTTTCGAAATCGGACGATCTGAGGGGAGCTACTGCTGAACATTTATGGGAAACTATAGCGGCGAAGGGTCAGTTCAAGACCTTGTTTACAAATCTTTGGTCTAGCCTTGCCGGTAGGAGCCGGCTGAAAAGCCACATTCTTCACTGCCAGGTTCTCCAAGCATAATGACTGTAAATTTTTCCAATATAGGGTTGGCTCTGTAGGTTCATGCCTCTTGGTATCTCTTGAATGTGATGTGGTTGATCCCGTATCTTGTCGGGATGACGCTTCTAATGCACATGAATCCTTCATCGTAGCTTCCCCGATCAATGTCAAAGGATCAAATATACCATGAGGTATGAAGTGACAAAGATTTCTGGTTTTTTGCTAGATTGTTAGGGTTACAAATGTTTATATGATACACACATGTAGAAAATTGAAAAATGCTTGTTCACTTTTTCTTGAGCTCTTCAAAAGACTGCAAGCCTGCAACTGCCTCGAACTCATTTTATCTTTCACCATTTAGGCCAATGCCACAATTTATCTTCCCTGTATGAGTTTTCAAAACCTAGATGTAAACTTAAACAGGCACCAATGGAGCAGTTGGTACCTTGATTGAACAACGTAGTTGGCACATCACTGGCCAGGCACAAACTGTTCAACATAGTTGAAGGCTTATCAAAGATGTATTAGAAATGTAAAAGAGACAAGGAACGAGTATTATTTTGTCATATTTAGTCTTATTTAGCTTCTCGTATTTGTTCTTTAACTTAACCTACGCTCAGAGCTTGTAATTACCCCTGCCAAATAATCAGGAGCTCGCTTGACAGTTGAAAGACTCAATGACTCTTTCTAATGAGTCAGTTTGAGCTTGAATTCTAAGTTAAGTGATTCATGTCTAATGAATCACGTTAAACCTGCTAGGTTTGATTCCTCAGTGAATACCATTCGTTAAATACAAATAAGAATTTATCAAACTTAAAAGGATTACAAAGGCTAACATTCGAACCTAAATGTTTTATTGGATTTTACTTTTTAATAATAATTTACATGAATCAACTTAATTAAAGCCAAATCATGGCTAATAGATAGGTAGCACTGGATTGGAAATATAGATATTAGATGAACCAGAAATGAACAATATGAAGCTGAATACTATTACCAAAGTACACCTTGCTTCAATGCTATATTAGGATACCCAAGACATGAAATGGAGAGTAAAGCAAAGATTATCAAAGACAAAAAGGATACATCTGAGTCAACAACCGAAATGGGGACTGCCCAGCTATTTGGAAGACCTTAGTGATCCTGAAATTGCTTTATTTCTGTCAATCTTGTTTTTCCAACTTTCTCATGAATGGGATACAAAAGAATATTTTACAACAATACTAACAAAAAGGGACTAAATTTCGCGACATACGAGATTTTGCTATCTGGGCATACTCTTAACGATCTTACACTGTTTTGGACCCTGATAAGTGGGATTGTGCAAGTGAGAAGCACATGTCTTTATGTTTCTTGTATTCATTAAACCGCAAGAAGAAATAACCAAGATAATCAAAATCGATGGGAGACATCCTTGCCTATAATTTAGCGGGGAACAAGAAAGATATGACTTAAGATACATGTCAATCGTGGTTTCTTGGGTTTGAAAGCATACATGGGGAATAGAGTACCTGGATTAGGGCCCATAGAGCCAAATACAAGTGTGAAGCCACAATGAATGTTTTTGTCTCAATGTAAAGAGCTTCAATATCTTTTTCCAGTACCTGTGGTTAACAAAAGGAGGACCTTTAAATGTAGAGATTTTTTTCAGAATTGGTAAATCAGCGTTCTATTAGTTTCAACTTTAAATATATCTCCAGTACAAAACTTCCTCTTTTTTTTTCCCCCCAACCCACAAAAGGTCAATATGTAATAACAATATCTAGCAGTGGAATTCCCAGCAATATTCAATTTGTTTCTCATAGTTTTAACATAAAAGTTTTGAACTATATCACTCTTAATTACATGCATGTCATTGTTTGCACACATGCTGATAAAAGAAAGTAGTTACATAGAGTCCAAGTTGTGGTTCCGAGACAAAACCATATAATAATAAAAGAAAAAAGAAATCTATTTGTATATCTAGTACTGTGGTCGCTACCAGTCAGATCAGTCATGAGTGGCTAATAGCAGCTTAGAAATGGCCTTTATATCAATTTAACATCGCAAGAATTATAAACTCAGTGCAGCCTCTAGCTAGTAAATGGCATGCGCACAGTCACAGCAAGAATATTTGCAGCTTGCGCTACTCATCTCAAGACACAACTATAAGTCAATTTAACAGAAGCACCCAGATAACAGGATGGAATAATTCTTATTAATTAGGGGATAGGCCTCCACATGGCTCATATAATGCACTTAGAATTGATTCAACCACTGTAAGCTGTAACCAAAAAAAAAAAAAAAAATGCACAAATGCAATTATCAACCCTCTGCATTTCAGGGGCAATTTTGTCAAATTCGAAACCTTATTTGTTCAAATCACAGCTGCACAGTCAGATACCCTTACATACATCGTATGGTTTTTCAGGTTGTAAATAATGCCAGAAGAAGTGATATTGTTCATCTTTACTGGGATACCTGCATTAACACCATGTTCAATAATCAGTGGGTGCCAAGCTATTCAAATATTCATCAAGCTTGCACAAGAAAACATAGAGAATTGTAAAGCAGAAAATATCAAGGAAGCATACAAGCTCTAGTCACAGTCGTAGCCTGCATATTGATTGAAGTGATTTCCAATATCAAAGCCTCTGTAATTGTATGATCCATGCCCGAAATCTATGAAGAAGAGAATATCTGGACATTGACGAGATAAACAGTTAGGTCAACACAAAAAGAAGTTGAAACAAGTTGGAGGTAAGCAGAAGAAACTATTCTTGTATTCCATCCAGCAATTAGGAACCAAGAAAAAATCAAATTCTTTAGTTTTGAGGTTCGGAGTTCATAAGACATCCCATACTATTTGTTTACCATGTTGACAAGGCCACCGTCTTTATTAAGCACTAACATTAATAATAAATAAACATCTCATAATGATAAAGCTGGCTCTTCAATCCACTAGTGTCTAGTCGAATAGAGCATCCTTGTGTGTATCAATAAATGTCAACTACACTCTACCGTGAACATGTTCCAAGTGTTCATATGAAAACGTAGGCACTAGTTGGATGTTGGCTAGTGTGCTGTCTACACGATTTCAAGTAATTCAATTTGAAAAATACAAACAGACAGATGCATTTGATGGTTCCTTTCTGTTCCTTTTTGTGGTTCTTACATGCCCTGAAGTGTGCGACGATCACAACTGATCATATTCCACAAACTTATTTTGGCTGGAAATAGAGAATGTTTAGAACTAGAAAAAAAAAAAAAAAAGGTCCATGTGGCTTCATTATCCATCTCTTGAATGATGCCTTATCTTTAACAAGAAAACAATAAAACCCAGTACAGGTTACATTTTTGCAGGATTTACAACATTTCCAGCAGCCTATGCCTACTAAATCACATATTGTCATTGCCAGCAACCTAAACATGAATAGCACATATGGATGTGTTCTTCCAGTGAACAGAACAAAAGGAAAGATCGCAGTCCAGCAGATTGAACAAACTCAAAATTTTAAGTTCAGACATACCATGTTCATCATTATGCATCAAATTTCCAGGAAGTAAATCATTGTGAGCAAACACCACCGGAGCATTAACAAGACGCGTCAGTTCCTGGTGCATAATCAGGAGACACTCCCATAAAATGGGATAAATTTCTTGATCTTAAAAGATTCAACAAATGACAAATATAATCAGAAATAAATGACCGAACAGCAAGAGCTCTAGGGTTCAGCATTGTTTGGCTAAAACCCAAAATAATAATAATAATAATAAAATAAAAAAGAATTATAATTTTAGTTTTGTGAAATTTTGAAACCAATCTAAACCAAAAACCAAATTAAAAATATATATATTTATATGTATATTAATACTTTTATCTAAAAATTATATAAGCATTACTTAGTTTAGGATGGGGTTAAATGGCTATGAATGACGTTCTATGTCTAAAGTACACACTCTAAACTTAAGGAGTAATTTTTTGTTTTCATGTTGTAATTGTACATTGTTTTGGTGCTAAAACCAAATAAGAAACCAAACCAAGTCATATTAATTGGGTCTGGTTGGATTTGATTTTTATTGTAATTTGGATTGGTTTGAATTAAAAAATTTAGAAAACAAAATATTTTGGTTTTTTAGTTTACACTCAAAGCCAAACCACACCATACTCATCCCTAGTTCCAAAGCCAATGAACCGGTAATATCTTTCCTTCATCAGCACGAGATGAACAAACCAAATATAAAAGGCTATCTTACCTTCAGTTGTGTGACTTCCTTATGCACTTTCTTAAACGAATTGTCTCATATGTCATTTTCAAACTGGAGAGCAGATGCTGAAATAGAAGACCCCCAACATTAGATATAGATCATCTACTGCCAGGGATAATCTTGAGAACAAACTATACGAGCCGCACATTACCGACGACCATCAGCATTAGCAGAGTGTGATCATTCCTAACTCCAGTTAAACAGTCTCTCTCAAAAGTTAAAACTTGAAAATAAGCAAAACAAAGAAGACCGGTATTGAAGCCACTACAATTGTAAGTCCATTTCAATTTTATTTTAACTGCCGAACAAAATCGTATGCAAGAAGTTGATTCTCAAACCTTTCTCAAAGAACTTGAACATCTCAACCCATGGCTAAGGTCTATGAAGCATTGACACGGACACGAAATACGAATACGACATGATATAAATACAGCGATACGTTAATTTTTTTAAAAAATTAGGACACGACGCAGCAAAAATACAGCAATTAAAATATATTAAAGATATTTTAATTAATTTATTTTCATATATAAATGAATTTTGATTTTTACTTTTTTTTATCAAAATTGTTCTATATTAAAATATCTTAAGTCATCAAATTAATTTTTATGATTAGTTTTGATTTTAAATTATTTTATTTCATAAAAAATAATTAAAATTATTTTAAATTTCATGTCTATGTCATTATCAATTTGTTTAAAAAAATATTTACTTTTGGGCTAATACCTGAAATAACACATGGGCTTATATTAAGTCTGTAGATTTACAAGGTCTGGCCCAAGCCCAAATTATTAGTTCTGCCCAAACCCTAATGTTTTGTTTTATTCTTCCCCTCTCTTCCGCTAACAATTCTTTCTTGTTCTCAGCCGCCCGCTTCATCTTTCATCGTTGTCGTCGTTTTTTTTTTTCCTTCTGTTTTGGTAGCCATGAATCTTCCAAACATCCTTCCTTTTCCCGTGTCCTGGCCGTTTCCGATCTGATTTTTGTTTTCTTCCCGTGTCCCGGCGTGTCCGGTATGTATACCGGCGTGTGGGTTCTGGCGTGTCGGTGCTTCATAAGCTGAGGTTCTTTAGAACCTGGAATTTCCACTTGATGGAATCGACCAAGTTGCTTCGCAATTTCAGCAACCAGCTTTGGTTTTCTCATGTCTGCCAGGGGGAAAGCTAAATTAAAATTATTAGTAAACAGCTTGCAGGCCCAGTAATAACCTGCACTTGAGTTAAAGTACAATTGTCAGTATTAAAGGTAGTAATTACTTGCCAGGAATTCAATGCCTTCTTAAATTAAATTGAGTGTAGTATGAGATTAGGCCAATATCCATAATAATCATGAAATAAATAAGACAATAAAAGCTTCAAGGAGGGAAAAGAACTTTCTTAAGGATGCTTCCAGTGCAGAACATGAGATTAAGATGCTTGAAGGCATAAATCCTCTCTAATTACTGAGGTAGAAAGAACACTGTTTGATGTGCAGTTTTCTTCCAGAGTGATCACTCTATTGCTCACTGATGGAGTTAAGATTCGCGCATTTATATAAGACTGAACCTTGCCATTTCCGAAAACTCCAAGCAACTTGGCACCAAATCCTGCAGCCGAGAGATATTTGATTGCCTAAACACAATATGAAGTGAGTCATTACAAAGTAAACAATGAAACGAAAAGGCTCATCAACTAGAAAGGTGGTAATGAAACCAAAAAATAAAAGGTTTGAGATGAATTATAACTGGCAAGAATTTAGTTTGGCAGAATATCAAAAAGAAATATATACCATTATTTTGAATTTCCATTGTACTTGAAATTATTTAGCATATCCTTGACCCATCTCAATTACATGCATGTAAGCAAGATATTTCAAAAGAAATCACAAACAAGTTCAACAATTCCTTTGGCCAAATTAGGTTATTTCCCGATTAAGTCATTCATTGCTTGGTTGACCAAAACACTTCCAGAGAAGATTCAGACCCTGGAAACACAACAGTGAAAGAGCTTTGCAAATGTGTTTTAACTTTAAGCAAGGTTTTTAGCAATGTGAAGGTTATATTTTAAACACCAATTTCCTTCAGCTAAAAAGTGCAATTTTCCCGAAGACGCTTTCTTTACATATAATAAGCATCGATCAAGTATAGAGAGAACACCTGTAACTCACGTTCGCGATCGATGACATACTCTGTGTTAGGTCCATATAATCTAACTGTTACAGCCACATTATCTCCACTTTCTTCCTTCACAGAAACCTTTAGCACTGCATCAAATTATTCGGGCTTAGAAAATAAATTGCCACAAAATCGATCAAACACGGTAAATAAAACCAGAAAATATAAAATAAAATAAACATAAGAGACAACCAAATGACCGTATTGTAGCCTCGTAGCACGGTTTTTCCTTTTTTCCATTTTATTTTTATTTTTGTTTTCCCAATTTGAGACTCAATAACTGTAAATCGGTCTGGAAAAACCAATTTAATGAAGAAATTACTAACAAGTTAACTCGCTTCCCTACACAGATCGAAAATTTTATATAAAAAATATATAACAAACAGCAAAAAGAGAAAGGCTCACGAAGATTCGTTATGCCGCCAGATACAGTCTCGACGGAGAAAGAAGAATCGTCCAACTTCTCCTACTTCCTGAACAGATTCTTACACAACTCGCAGCAGAAATGTCTAAGCCAAGAAAAATGTCATAAACAAAAATAAATTCGAAATTCCTGGCGTTTGAGCTGCTCATACTTGGCTTAAAAACAACGAAATAAATTCTGAATATCCTCAAAATACCAAATGAAAATCAAACCCTACACAAGGTAAGATAAGAGCTCGAACATAAATGTGGTAAGAAAACAGAGCAGAGAAGAGGATGACATGATGCATCGAGCCATGACGGGAAAAGAAAGAGCGGTATCGACCGAGAGAGGCGAGTGAGGGATTGAATCGTGGGAGGCTTGAATTGTTGTTGTTTTGCTCAGCTAGGCTTGGTGCGACGTCCATGGAGGTCCAGTTCTTTTCCATTTCCCCCATTTCCTAATGCTTGGAGCTTATATTTGAAAAGTTTGGCTGAAATTTAAAGAGACTATTTTGGAGGACTCCGCTCGACTCCATTCAAATCGGTAGACGTCAGTTTCATAGTAAAATAGGAATAATGGGGGAAAAATAGGAAAAATGAATGGAGTTATACATGAAAAGACGAATATGGGTCTGTTATTGGAATTTCATGAAATTACATGAATTCACCCTAATTAATTTCCTCCTAAAACGTGTTTCAGAGGTTACTAAATTCTATGTCAAAGGAAGATTTGAAATACCAAATGTTATAAACCTTTTATTTTTTTTTTGAAATACTTCAAGAAAGATTGAAATTTAATTTAATTTTTTTTATACTTTAAAAATTATAAACTTTCAAAAGTAACACTCACTCAATTAAAAATTAATATTAAAATTTTTATATTTTAATATAAATATTTAAAACAAAAATTATTCACTTAAAAAAAAAAAACTATTTGTGGGAACGTCAGACAAAAAAATTAGAATTAGAATTAAATGAAGGAAATGCCGTTACCCTCTGTACTGGTTAAAGCCCGTCTCCATCAGAGCCGTTGGAAACTCAAATCCCAAATTAAATTAGCCTTTTATGGGCTTGTAAAGTGGGCTCCTAGCATTATTTTTGGGCTTCTAATTAAAAAAACAGTAATTTGGTTTTTGTGAATATAGAAGAATTATTTGCGTAAATTATTAAAGAGAAAAAATTAATCCACAAAAAAATTCGAACTTCTTCATATTATGAATTTGATTCGATGAGAGCTGTAACTTATCAGTGACTATTGGTGTTATTCAATAATATTATTAAATTTTAATTTATAATAAATAAAGTTTATTTTAAATATTTTTATTTTTAATGATAATTAAATCATGATTATTTAGACAAGTTGAAAATTATTCAGATCAAAACTCACCTTTTTTATTAAAATAATACTGTTTTCTCTTTTATATCTTGGTTTAGATTCTTTTCAAATTAATTTTTAAAATAAATAAATAAAAAATCGATACTTGATTTATCGATTTTTCACGTGCAAGTGAAAATTTGACGTATCATATGTCGATTTTTCAAGATATAAAATGATATTTTTAATTTAAAAGAATTTCTTTAATTAATTTTCACATACATAATTAAAAAATCGATATTTGAAATGCAGATTTATGAAGTTAGAAACTTACGATGGTTTAAGCTTTTTGTTCAGGTTTTCTTGTGCTTGATGGGTTTTCATGTCTTCATGTTCGCATGAATGTTAAAACATTGTTTTCTTGTGCAAATCTTGATTGATTTCTCACTCTTCCCTTTTGCTTTCAACAAATAAAATTTTTTCCAATATCGTTCCTTCATCTTTGCAGAGTTAATCGGATGGATTGGAAGGGTATCCTTTTGTGAATGCCAGGATTTCTGAATCTATATATGGCTTGGATCAATTAGTTCCTTAGATGTTTTCAAATGGTTTAGATGAACTATATTGAGAAACTAGTTATAAAAAAGCTGCCCGGAACCATCTCAATGTAAGCTACCTGACTCCGCTGTCCAGGATGAATTTCCACTACAAAGTGTTCTTATCAGCCATGTTTTAACATTCATACAAATGCCATTTTTTTAAAATCAAAGAAATTTTTTAAAATTAAATACAATATTTTTTACACCTTGGAAAATCGGTATTCTCCCTTTAAGTTAGAAATCGATAAATTAGATATCGATTTCTCAAATAGTTATTGCGAGACAGACAATTAAGTTACCGTTTGTTGTATAAGTATATGTACATGACAAATCGATTATTTTTTTGCTGATTTTTCACCATAAGTACAAAAACTTATTTAGAGAATTAATTTAAAAAAAAACTTAAACTCGAAATAACAGAAAAAAAAATATTATTTTAATTAGAAAAGCTCAAAATGTTCTTTATCAACCATGTTTTAACATTTGCACAAATACCACTTTTTTAAATCAAAATTTTTTTTTAAAAATTAAAAAAAAATTATATCTTGAGAAATCGGTATTTATTATATTGATTTTTCACTTGAGCAATCAATAAATTAGATAAAAAATGGCTATTGCAAAATTAAAAATTAAATTACTTATTTTTCATATAAATATTTACATATGAGAAATTGACTATTCCTTTTCATCGTAAATAAAAAATATATATTTTAAAAATTAATTTTAAAAAATCTAAACTCAAATATAAAAATATATATTGTTTTAATAAAAGCCTCGAAATTATGATGGGAAATTGAAAATTGATGTATAAGCAATATATATATATATATATATGTACACACACATACGCGCGTGTAAACCAAGAACTTTTATAGTAGCAATGACAAAAGCGTAACAAGAAAATTAAAGTGTAGTAAAAGCCAAAAATAGAAAGTATTTTGTATTAGTTATCATAAATAATTTAAATTATATTTGATTAAAAATACAGTTTTTTTTTTTTTTTTTTTTGTAATTTGAGGCAAAGAATACTATTTTTTATTATTAAAAATAATATTATTGGAACTTCAAAGTTTAAAAAGTTAATATTATTAGCATTGTTATTACTACTATTAAGGAACGACTGTTACTTTGTTTTTGATTAAGTTTTAAGGTCAGTTCCCAAGGAAGTGAGAAACCCTAGCGAGTAAGTAGCCACCATCACAAGATTCAACCAAATTTAAAACACAGCTCGGACGAACTTGCAGTTGATTTGTTTCACTTGACTACTACTCTACGCTTTTCATCTAATTCGCAGAGTCGGAGACAGAGATTTTGGGGGTTAGGGTTTGAATTGCGGAAGTCCCAAAATGGAAGAAATCACCCAAGGTGTCAACAACATCAACTTGGTCGACGATTCTCAGAAGAAGAACCGGATTCAAGTCTCCAATACCAAAAAGCCGTTGTTTTTCTATGTTAATCTCGCCAAGGTTTTTTCCCCCCCTCTCGTCTTCACTTCTCCAATTCTTTCCGTATTTTTGCTCTGTTTTGAATTTCGTATCCCATTTTGTCAAAATAAGGTGCTATATTTGACTACCACCGTTAAAAGTTTGGTGGGTTTCGGGTTCCCCCCCTTCTTATCTGGGTGTTTGTTTTAACTTGCGTTTTATTTTTAGGTGTTAGCTGCAACTTAGGATTTAAGTCTTTGTTAATGCATTACATTACATTGATTTCGGATATTCTTCTCTTTCCTTTTTTTTTTTAATTTTTATTTGCAGAGGTATATGCAACGGTTCAATGAGGTGGAGCTGTCTGCCCTTGGCATGGGTACTTTTTACTTCTTCAGTTCTATATTTTCACTACTTTTAATATCATGTCACCTTTTTCTTTTTCGGATCTTAATATTAATGATTTATTCTTAGATATGAGTTGTTGTTTGCTTTCGTTTTATCATCACAACTTTTCTTTCGAAGCATTGGTAGCTTAGACTTTAGAGGAATAGACGAGGAGTTAAGTAATGATATTCTATGTTACTCGGAATCGGATGTGAGAGTAATGTCAGGTGTGATTGTTGTACACAGGTATGTGTTCTGACATATGTTAAATTTTTGCCAGTATTTCCATGTATTTAGAGTGTCCTTGGAGGTATATATGTCCATACTATATCTCAATATGCATCGGATACGGGTGTCGAACACAGATGCTTCAAGAAAAATGAAGAGCTAGAGCAACATAGATGATATTTCCTTACTGTAGCCGTTTTATCTTTAGATTATTGTTGTCCAATGGTTCAAGATCTTACCTACAAGGTGTAATTATAATTTCCCTGAAGGCAACGGTGCCAGATATCTCGAGTATTCTGGTCACTCTTCCCCTTACAGATTGTTTGTTTTATACATGTTTATGTGTGGAGTTTGTGCAGTGAAGATACTCTAAAATCTTTTCTCATCTGTTTCTCAAGTGCAAAGTTTCTGGTGCTGCCAGTTGTAATCAAATTCTGGACCTTATTATTCATCAATGAAACCTAAAATCAGTTATGCATGCTGCATTTTGAGATTTGCTGTGAATCGTTATTCTTTTTTAATATGCAGCCATTGCGACAGTTGTCACGATTGCAGAAATTCTGAAAAACAATGGTTTGGCTGTCGAGAAGAGTAAGATGTCTTCCACTTTTTCTTTTATATATATATATATATATTAAAAAAATGTGTTAATATGACTATCGAGTCCTGATAATAATGAGAATCAACCTCAACCTCTGCAGAGATCACGACCTCAACAGTTGACATCAAGGAGGACACTAGAGGGCGGCCTGTCCAAAAAGCAAAGGTAAAATAAACTTACTATCTCTGCAGGCTTCCTTTTGGATATGCCATGGTTTATTCAAAAACACATTTGCAAGCCGAGATACTTTTGTTCTCTCCGGATAAAGTTAAATTTTAAAAGTGACCTGAAAAAAAAATTCAGTATTAAAATTCCGTATATAAACTTTTGCTTTTATTGGTGCTTATTGAACCATAATGTCATAGTCATTTTAAATTCTCAGTTTTGTCCTTCCGTTTAGCTTGGTTCCATTGACAGATATGCTTTTGCAATCTTTCTCAGATTGAGATATTGTTGGGGAAGACAGAAAATTTTGATGAATTAATGGCAGCTTCTGCCGAAGAAAGAGATGCCGCTGATGCAGAAGAGCAGAGTTGAAACTTGAAGATAGTTCATTTGTTAGTTTCCGATGGTCAGTTCTTAATACCGCAATATGGTTAAGGCAATTTGGTTTCTTGCACGTTGTAGGTGTTCTGAGTAATCTTGATTGTGCTGGGATGATAACTAGAAATATATATTGTTTTTCTTCTTCAATATTCTAAATTTGTTAACTGATTCTTTTCGGCTTTCCTTTTTCTCAAATATAATGATGCAATGTTTGGTAATTCATTGTGAAATGTGAGCTGATGCCTTAGGAGATTAAGGACGATTACGATTCAACCTTCTTTACGTGGTTGTAGTTAAATGACTTAAAGCCGACATTGTTTCGATTAAGATGTGGGTTAGTAGAATGTTTCCCTTTCTGTTTTAAACATGTTAGAGGATGTTAACAGACTACTAATCCTGCAATTTGAATTGGTCCTCTCGGCGCATAGAACTTTGGTAATTTTTTTAACGCCAAATTAAAAAATTTTCACACTCCGACAGTCACTTCTAATATTATAAGAAGTACAGAACTCCAGGCTGATAATCAAGGGTTTTTTTAATATATATATTTATATAAATAAAATAAATGCAAGATTGAATAGAATATGTATTTTTTTTTTAATATTTACCGTTGCCATGTCCAAAAATACCAACCAAAACACTGTGTTACCGAATTTGTTTCACATACAAATTCGAGGAAGTAGTCAACCAATGACAATTTCGCAGAGAGAATGTTTCTCTCCCTCCCTTTCTTCTGCCTCCTTTCCCCCGATTCATGAAACCCTAAATCCCACCAGTTGTTCACCTTCAATTAATTCATTGCCTCTTATATATATATATATATATATCGAAAGAAAATTCAGTCATGGATGGCAGCACAAATGATGCCTCGAAATGCTTGAAAATCGGGAGAGAAGCGTTAGACGCTGGAGATCGAGCCCGTGCGCTCAAATTCCTCGGTAAAGCGGGCCGCCTCGAGTCCTCGACCCAACGCTTTCCATCGACAATCTCTTATCAACAGCAGCCGAACGAGAACCCGACAATGGGGCCGCGCCGGAATCTTCGGGGTCAACCAAAGATCCTCCTGGTCCTTCTCCAACTAATTCGTCCGATCAACCCTCAATTCGCCAAAGAAAGCAATCCATTTGTTCAGCTGCCTCTTCTTCCTCTTCTTCGCCGAAAGCAACTGCGCTGCCTACATCGAGAAACAAATCACAATCGTGAAACAAATTAAGAAAAAGGAGGATTATTATGAAATTTTTGGGGTTCGAGAAAACATGTTCTCTTCAAGATGTTCGAAAAGCTTATTGAAAACTGTCCTTGAAGGTTCATCCCGATAACAACAAAGTTCCCGGCGCTGAGGAAATTTCAAAAGCGTTTCAGTGCCTAAGCAATGAAGAAAGCAGGAAAAAAATATGATGTTGTTGGATGAGATGAACCTGTCTTTGACAGGAGAGATTCAACATATCGAGGTGGAGGAGGCAATGGATTTAATGGTTTTTATGATACAGATTTCGATGCGGATGATATATTTGGGAACTTCTTCTTTGGTGGAATGCCTCCTGCAACTAGCCAATTTCGAAGTTTCAATTTTGGGCCTGGAATGGGAGCTAGAATGGAGAATCATGGCTCTGCTGGACTTAACATTCGAATGCTGATTCAGTTGTTGCCGTTTCTATTAATTCTCTTACTGAATTTTTTACCGCCTTCTCAGCCAGTTTTTTCACTGTCTAGGTCATATCCTTATGAGTACAAGTTCACATAACAGAAGGGTGTGAATTATGATGTGAGTTCAACGAAATTGGAGCAGGATTATCCGGTTAATAGTCCTGAGCGTATAAGCATCGTAGAGCATGTTGAGGGAGATTATTATTTGGTTTTGGCAGCGAATTGTAGGTTTGAGCTGCAACGGCAGCACTAGGGGTTTATTCATGAGACACCACATTGTGATTTGTTGCAGAAGTTTCAGTCGGCAGCTTAATGGCTTCCATTGAGGTCTTTTCCCTATTCCTATTTTCTTTGTTCTCCTAAGCTATTTGTATTCTTTTAGTTTTTAACCGTTTGAAGGATGCTTGGTTGTTGGTTAGTTTGGTTATGAGTTTAAGTGCAGTAATTGCGACCATAAGCATAAGTCGTCCCTGGGGATGTTAATTTAACTAAAGAATAAGAAATGCGATTATGACTTGTCTATTTGCTATACAAATGCAGATATCTAGCATCTGGGTTCGGAGTATATAGTTTGATAGTTTGTTGTGCATATTGATAATGATTTCTTAAAATAACCTAATCTATGTCTGAATGATTTAATTGTGCCTTGAGTAGAACAGGAGTATTTGCTGTTAACTTTGATGGTGGTTAAAATTCAATGTCGTTCAGTTAGAGTTGAAGCAAATTTCCTTTTTGTTCCTTTAATCTGCACTAATTCTGTTTAACTTCATTTTGCCACCCATTGAAAATAGTGCATTCTTCTTTTTTAAAGCAGTTTATTGCAGCTCTAAAGCTACATTTGTTTGGATTATGTTTGTAGTTACTAGGGATGAGGTCTTGGGACTTTTCTAATGGCTCATTTGTTTTTTTGTCGCAAAAAGCTATACTTTTGTCTAACCTAGTTGAAAAAGGGCAAGGGAAAGAACAGAAAGAGAAAAGCAGCTAAAGTAATACATATAAAAATGATCTACTTTCCCCAAGAAATCGAGGCATCAAGCTGACTGAGTCAACGTCAGAATTCAACAGCCTTATTAGTCTGACTAGAAAGCCAATGCAGTGCTGATGTGTTAACTGATGCTAGAGTTCATCGCAGTGCAGCTGTATACCTTGATTAGTCATACTAGAAAGCGTCTTCAATCTTACAGGCCACAAAAAATGGTGTCTGGAATCATGAGGATGCTGCTAATTCCTCACAAATATGATCATTCATTTCAGTCCTGTCTGAATTGCTAGATCTTGTTTGGATAGTTCTTGTTTGAAGCCACTGTTCTCGGTTTTTTCCTTCTCGGTTATTTTCTGATCCATCTTCATCAAAACCAAGGAAAAACAAGATTAGTTCTCCCTAAAAAAGGAGGATTATGTTTTAGTTCATAAGACGTACAAATTTATTGGCAAATGGTTATACTAAGAAAAGCAAGAGAGTAAATGAAATAGACCATGGCGAATAGCCGGGGAAAGGATTTGGAGGCTGAATAGGCTTGATGGAGTGAATATGACGTCTCCAATCTAGCTTTTCTTCAAATTAAAATCTGCTTTATACAGTTCTAGAAGTTATATAGACAATGTCTCTGGCTATTCTTGAAGAGATCAACTGTTTACTAGTCACATACTTGGGTTGGGTGATTGATAATGTACTGTAGAGAGCTGAACTGAGAAGCAATAGTTGGAGACAAAATTCTCATAAATCACATCGATACAAAACCTTTATCTATCGGATCTGAGAAATCTTTGTCCTAAGGCCGATTTCCATGCATCAGGAGTTATGATAATTATTTGAATGCTGATGAGATATTTACGAAGGTTTTCTTCGAAGGTGATGTCTCTTTCTACTTCCAACTTTCTAATTTCAGCATTTATATACTGATTCATTCACCGCTGGGGCTGTAAATTCTATGTCTATTGTCTAATGTTTTGCCATCCTCTATGACTAAATATTTGAGCCTCTTTATTCGCTTTCCTGGTCGTTCAAAACCTAAACCAAAACAAAGAAGGGCGTGAATTATTATGTTCAGTCAACAAAACTTGAGCAGAAAAATCCTCTTAATAGTCCTGACAGTTCGAGGGTTGAAGGCCGTGTTGAGAGGGATTATTTTTCCGTGTTGAGACTTGAGACCGAACTGTCGGGTAATGCTACAGAGGCAGCAGTGGGTTCTTATTCATGAGACACCACATTGTGGTTTGTTGCACAAGTCTGAATTTGGCTTCTTGATGGCTGAATTGAGATACTTTCCATATTCGTGTGGCATTTTTCTTCTTTATGCACTTTTTAATTTAGTTTTTAAGGCTTTCTAGGGTGCATCTGTTTCGCTTTATACCTATCAGTTTAAGCATAATAGTAAGTGTGACAAAAAACATGTAATATTTTCAGATGCAACACTCATTATTCATGCTTAATTTTCATTCCAATATAAATGTTGAGATATCTGGTTTTGGGTGTATTTGTTTGTGGTGCATTGTGTATATCGAGTACTCAAAGCAACCTTATTTATACCTATGTTACTTGACGTAAATATGTCTCTGATACTATTTTATTTTTTTCTAAAGTTTTTAAATGTATTTGAAGGTGTATATCTTATACTCATGTCCGGATCCATGGATGTTGTAGGAAAAATATGAATGTGAGTTACTTCAATCACATAGTTATGGCTTGATTTCGCTGCTGCAATTAAAACTGACCATGAACACGCAAAACTGAATTAACATTGCCAATAAGAAAAATGAAGAAAATTAGTCTCGAGTGGTTTGAAACTAGGAAAGATATTTTTTAAATATATTTTTTAATAATAATATTAGTAATATCTTTACTATCATTTGTACACAACCATCGCCATGGTGCTTCAATAATTATTTTTTTCTCTCTTTGTAAAAAAAAAATGAAAAACTTCTATATTTTGCATATCTAGATTTTTGCCTCCCAGTGTTCTGACTTCCGACCAGGAAATCTGGTGTTTTATAAATCATGTCTTAAATCTTGTAAGCTTTGTCCTTGCTCCTTTGAAATTATGACCAACAATCCCAATGCACTTAGAAGTATGTACTGCAAGAAGATGAAGGAGAAAAAAAGGTTAAAAAGAAATGAAATGGCCGCAAAACCATCAACATTTTATTAGATCTAATAATTACAAATATGATATAATTATACACCATAACTATAGTAAAATCTATATTATAAAAGTTTATAGTGTGACAAAATTTATATAGATATATAAAATCATAAATACAAATATAATAAAAAATAATATAAATACGATTCTAATAAATCAATTATCAAGCGTACATTTTGTTAACCCTTTGCAGCAGCGTAGACAATATCAGGTTAAAAACAAAAAGAAAAAAACTCTCCTTTTTGCGAAAACTTTAAACTCCAAAAATTTTCAAACCTTGATTGTAGGGTTTTCTGCCATGATAATTGTCAGCCAGCCAACATAAGGCAAGAACCTGTTCAACAAAGGGCACATATTTTAACATTGTGATAAAGTATTGCTTTTGGCATACCCAAAATAGTACAAAGAAAAAAACAACCCCTCAAGGTAAATGTCACACTTCAACCCAAGTTCATCGTTGTTCTTGGTCGAAACTGTCTTCAAGTATAATTTTCCCATTGTCAAGATGAACAGGAAATTATGATAAGCATGTAGGGATAGACAACCAACAATTGACAACTAAGAATGACCTCCTTTATTTATATAAATCAGTATTCAAGGAGCCAAACGTGTTTTGACAGTATCAGTTCTTTCATATCCTTGTGGTTTAGGCTATGTTACTCAAATTTTAGTGTGAATGTCAGGTATAGGTATAAATCTGATATACATATGTTTAATTTTTTTTAAGTCTTTTCATGTATTTAAACGGTTTTTGAATATCATATTTATATATTTATATTTAAAATATACCGGACACAGATGTTACGAGAAAAGTGAAAAGTCAAAGAATATAGGATTTAGGTATCAGTACTTGTGCACAAAGACACTCCAAGTTAAGCAGCTTTCAACAAATTAAGTATGCTAAGCATATAAACAAAATATTAGTTAGAGTGAACATAGTCTTTGCCTTATCATTGACAAATAAGTGCAGAGGGACCCTAAAAGAAAGAGCAGCTATTCTTTTTCTTGGTCAAACCTTTCTTTGATGAAAATTTGACAAGTGCCAAACTGACAGGGACTGATGATAAGACTAAATCATTAAATTAGCACAAACAATTAAAAGTTGACAAATTAGAAGGGGACGATGCATTTTGCTAGATTCTTTTTCACAAAAATTCGCATGCTTTTACAATTTCATTAGTGTTAAATGCTTATTATTCGTGAACAATAATACATGCCAAAACATAATCCAGTTACGCTATTTTTGACAAATGAAGTGTGATAAACTTATAAACTTGGTGCAAGAAATTCCTATCAATCGGTTATAAATGTTTTCACTTCTAGAACTTGACAACATTTTCAGAATAGATAGGTGTTGATTTACCCAACAGCTCTGCCCATGATGTATTTTTGTTGCAACCAACGTTGACTAGATGTGTACAAAATCCTGTCATCCTCATTGTTAGCATCCCCTGATGAAAAAGGTCCAGTCAAGAGATTAAAAAGGTTAGTAGACTCGGGTAGTGACTATTACATATGAAGATATTTAAAGAGAAGGCAACCACGAGCAAAAGCAAAAAAAAAATGAAGAAGAAATTGGAATGTATTTGGGACCATTTCACCTGTAAACAAGCAAAACTCTTTGCAAGTGTACACAGTTAGATGGGGAAAGAGATTTTAATGGTCAGAAAATATGTTTACCATTAATAATAAAAGGTGCAGTGAAAAGATTTCAAACTTGTATTTGCTCAAATTCAACTGGCTTGATATCAAGAATAGGTTACCTTTTGTGAGTATATCGGCTTCTTTTCTATCTTGCCGCTCATGAACCTGACAAAGCATAACCAAAACACCATTTAATCCAAAATACAAAAGAACCCCGCAAGCACCATTTAATTCATATAATTTACGACTATAGCACATATATACATAATTTAAATAGAAAATGTTCAATCACTAGCATAGGATGTTGTACACGAAGTTCATGAAAAAGACTTTTAAATTTGACCATGGTGTTAACCTTATCAAAACTATTTGTTTCTAGAGGCTTTCTAGATAAGAATATGATCGGCTTTTGTTTGACACTTGACATTCAAGCTGTTCAATCTCTCATCATCAAATACAGAGATGAGTCCAGACACCTGTCTAGAACCCACTTATTAGCAACCTTGAAAGAAACACTAGATACCAGAAAATACATTGAAACTAAGTAAGAAACAAAGACTATCAGACTGATCACTTAGAGTATGCAAAGTGTCAGGGTCCGAGAGTCAGTCCGTGCTCAAAACTGCCAACCGAGCTTAACAAAGATAATAGGACTAGAAAGTAGGAACGAAACAAAGATGACTCTAGGATGCCAGTATGATGTGCCCTCCTCTCTAGAAACTAGATAGTTTCCTGTATTCGGTTTTGCTTTTTGTTTATTCCTAGTGTCCACGAAAACAAGATACCTATTAGACATCCACATAACATTTGGAAAACCTTCAAAAGCCTAAAGTTCAAAACGTTTGCACTATTTTCTGAATATATATATATATATATATATATATATTCACATAACGACAACTCTTTGTTCTGCATTTATATAAGTAAACAGGCACAGAGAAATAAAACAAACATAAAATCTCCAGTCTCAACAGGATCTAACCTCAATCACCCGATGAACAATCGGAACATCACGTCCCTATTCAGTACATAAAAGATGAAATTAGTAAAACAAGTGTCAAACATGAAAAGTAATTGAAAAGAAAAAAAAAAACAAGAAACAAACAAGGGTGTAATGTTACATCATTGAATACAACGATTTCTCCTGCACGAATACGATCCTTATTCGTGTATAGGAACAATATATCTCCCTGCATTGCACATATTTAAATATTAAATTAGATTCTTTAACTATCACAAATCACAAATCAAAACTCAAAATTAGTTATTATTTTTTTTGGGGAAAATTCATGTAAAAATTTACACACTCGTTTGAAACCAGGTTCCATACTCCCAGATAGCACAACCACCACCGGCGACTGGCTTCCAGTAATGCAAATCAATCCTTTCCATATTATCAGCGCCGATGCAATAATCATTCCTAAACAAGATTTGATTACAAATTTTCAATCTTTTCCGCTGAAAATTTTGGAATAAACAAAGCTTTCGAGAAACTGAGAGAAAATTGGAACGCACCGAGGCTAATGGTTTGGGTGAAAATTTGTCTGATATGAGTAGAATTCATATTTTCTTCAATCCACCCCATTGAAAATCAATGTTCTTGTCTTTTTTAATGATACGAAATGCCCTGTAAATTTATAGTATGAACATTTAATATATATATATAAACAAAAATGAGTTTTGGGGTTTGACTTCACCTTCGACGTCTAGACTGGAAAATAAAGAGTTTCAGTGATGTGGCCTATCAAATCCTGTTGCGCCACGTTTACCGAATTGGGTGAATTCCTCAACATGATCCGATTTTGTGAATTTTTTTTGATCTGAAATTCTGACAATCCCAGTTCACATTATTTTTTTAATACTTTATTCCTATCTTAATTATAATATAATTCATAGCCGATTTGAATTTGATTCATTCGAAATTTATACGACTCATTTTCTGATTTAGATTAACTAATTGAATGCTTTGGATGGATTTGATTTCACTTAGATTCATTTGGATGATGGTGAAATTACATTTTGATGAGATTAAAAATAACAATAATTTTAAAATCAGTTACTGTATAGTTTTATTAAATATTATATAAGTGACTGGACTTGTTGGCCTCGTATGGAAAATGGCATTTTTACTGAAGGATCGCACCGAAGGCTGTATTCCAAAGGTACCTCCCAATGCAGTGGAAGGAAATTTCTCATCGTTTGTTTTCTTGGGTTCAATCATATCGAGTGCATCTTTAATAAATTCGAATATTTAATGGTTAAGTGTCTTTTAAGTCGGGTAGAGTTTTGCTCCTAAATTCAAACATTAATTGGGGGATTTTAAAGAAATAAAAATAAATATACTTTATATGGTGAGTGAACGTTTTATCTTGCTTAAAAATATTTTTAATTAACAATATGTTAATAAAATATTTAAAAAATAAATATATTTTATTTTAATATTATTATTTCATTTAAATAATTTTTTTTAAAATTGATTTCACTTTATTTATTTTCTTAATCAAATATTTTAATATTTTAGTATTTAATAGAATTCGGGTATCTTGAAAATAGTGGAACCATAACCGTTGGGCTCCTATTGTTGGAAGCCCATTTATGTTGGACCCTATCCGAGTTGCGATACCCACATAAGTGATCTGCGTTATTTATTACTCTCATAAACCCTAGCCCCGCTTTTGTTATCTCGAGCAAAAACGTCGGTAACTTCTTTTTGTCCTGTGCCTTAGCCCTCCCTCTCAAAGGAAGAAAATGGTACTGGCTGTCTTTATTCGATAAGCCAAAGTGATTTTATCGTTGCAGTATATTTACAAATGGCTGACATTTTTTGCAGACTGGAGAACCAGTGAATCCCAAAGCATACCCACTAGCAGATGCTCAGTTAACAACCACGATTTTGGATCTTGTTCAACAAGCTGCCAACTACAAGCAGCTCAAAAAGGGAGCTAATGAAGGTTAGGGACAATACCTGTACCTTTTTTTTTTTGGGTTTATTGTAATTGTTGTTATTGTTTCTGATATGGGTTTTCTTTTTTTTTTCCCCATTGGTCTTGTTTGGAATTCAGCTACTAAGACCTTGAACAGGGGTATCTCGGAGTTCGTTGTGATGGCTGCAGATACCGAGCCCCTTGAGATTCTGCTCCATCTTCCTTTGCTTGCTGAAGATAAGGTAGTTTCTCTATGCATATTTTGTTGTTCTGATATAGACGTTTATTTACTTAATTGTATTGGACTGGTTTAATGTTTAATATTTGAGGATTTACCCTGGGAAAATTAATTGCTAGGTGGTATTTTATAAATTTGTTGTGAATGCAAAGTTAGGTTGGTCGAAACTGTTTGTTTGAATCGGATAGAATATCTTTTTATGCTGGTCTGCACTATCGGAATTGTGTTTGCATATGATGTGGTATATCACGTAATAATAGTAGGCGCCTATCATATCATGTCCTCACTTGGCTTCTAATTGCCCAACTCAGCTTTGGTTTACTAGTTGGGTGGCAAATGGCTAGCGGCTTCACCCCCCCCCCTCCCCTTAAAGGAATATGAAAACATGTAATTTTGAGAAGTTTTGGGGTTTTTTTCCTTTTCATTTAGTTCTTTGGTTTGTTATATGCATTTCTGGTTGATGTGCTTGTGATTATCATATGTTTTGTTCCTCCAACAACTTTAAAGGGAGATTTACATAAGATTATGTATGAATTCTTTTCCAATCTTGAGGTATTGGAGGAAGCATTCCTATCATACATCTTCGTGATGGTTAATTTTTCAATGTAAAGTTCATCGTGGAAGCAAAATCTTAAGTGCAACACCTTGTTTCCTTGCCATGGAGCAAAAATATCTAGGATCAGTCCCTAGATTTTCTATTTTCCAATGGTTTTTGTTGAATGAGTACAATGAGTATGTGATTACAATAATAACTTTGTATTTGAGTCTTGCAGAATGTTCCCTATGTATTTGTTCCTTCAAAGCAAGCACTTGGACGAGCATGTGGGGTCACAAGACCTGTAATTGCATGTTCCGTCACAACAAACGAAGGAAGCCAATTGAAATCCCAAATACAACAACTAAAGGTGCATTTCTGTCTTAGTACAGTATGTTACCTTATAAAATTAATAATGTTTTTGCATTTGTTGCGGCTTAATTTGCTCCTGCATCATATGTTTTCCATTTGTGATATGTAGGATGCTATCGAGAAGCTCTTGATCTAGACAATCATATGAAACTCATATTCGGTGTGATGGGCCTCTTGGATTTGTGGTGGTCGCTCCTTTAGAGGCTTTGACTGATGAAGTTGTGCCACTAGGGAACCAGTCTTTTAGAATTTGACCTTAAATGCAGTTGTTACGTGTTATTCTGTTTTCTTATGAATTGAGTAAAAAGGATAATCTTGAGTTGATGCTTACCAGAACTTAGCATGAACGATGCTATTAATTAATGTAGCTTGTTTAATATATTTTGCTGTTGCTTGTTATAGTTTCATAGTTGCCCCTAATTGCCTTGCTGATAAGTTGAATGCAACCAAGCTCCTTCAATATGATTAATCGTGTATGTGAAAAACTTGAGGGCAATGTGGTTTAGGCGGCAGGGATGGTTAATTGGTGCACATTTTATTGGGTAGGAAGTAAAGAAAGTAGGAAGAAAATGAAAATGAAAATGAAAATGAAGAAAAAAAGTTAAAATATAGTCGTTGATTTGGCTTACTGGTTTTTCTGATAAAGGTCAATAGAAGAGAATTAAATGTTAGGATTCGAATAAAAAAATATTGGGGTTGGGAAAGGTATGCCGAAACTTGCACGTCTGACATGTGAGGCTCAACAGAAATAAACTTAAACCCCAACGATGACGGGGAAAAGAAGATGAAATTACCAGTTAGAAACGGATGGGTAGATCTTTAGCTGGATTTTTTTCCTATGGTATTTGTCTTTTGACTTTGACATTGTTGGACGACAAGCTGGAGGTGTCTAATCTGCCATGACGGCCTAGTTGAGCTCGGATAAATAGTTAAATAACTACAAAGCAAAATGTTGATTAACATTTTGGCTTGCGTTTAAGAGGTCAAATCTGGCTCAAGGCACTCAAGAGCAGTGTCTCTTTTTATTGTTTACAGGACCAAACCTTTTGCTTATTCGTCTATTTCCCACCCGAATTAGACCCCACGACATATGATTTTTGGTTTTCTTGCCCACAATTTAAAGGATACCTAAACCGTTATGGTTTAGTAAAAGTGATGAGGTGAAGTTTAAACCGACTAGATGGGGAGCCAGAGTGATTATCGGGCGTGACTAGAAATAATGTGGGCTCTGATCGCGCGGGTTAGAATCCTACCACTCCCGCCGTTACAAATGGGTTGAAGGTTAGAGCTTGGAGAGATGATTGCTTTGTTGCCAAAATTTTGGACTACAAAGGGCGTCAAACACTTGCCCATAGTAGTACCTTTGGGCTTATCTACTGTAACCAGTTGATATCTCTTTGGGGTGAGGATGCCTTAGTCTGAGACTGAGTCAAGCTTACTTTCCTATTTCTAGATTTTTTCTTGAAGAAAAGTGCTGAGGTAAAAGTTACTGCATCGAAAGCAACCCCATTCAAATTCAAACCTCAAAACAAAAGTCAAAGCTTCTTCATTTCTTCTTTTTTTTTTTTTTTTAGAATCCCCGAAAGCAGAGTATTCCACGAAACGACATCGGGATCATTTAAGCCCTCAAAGATGCACAAAGTCTTATCAAACTGGCCGGCCTTAAATGAATTTGAAATCTTAATAAGAGGTGTAAGTTAAAGTTTTCGAGCAAGTAATAATCAATGAGTATTTATCTACCAGTAATTAGTCATACTTTCGGCTACAAAGTCGACAACTCGATTTGGTCGGAAGACCAAGCACAGCCTCATTCAAGCTTTGCACTTTTCAATTTGCAGCCGCCAAAGGTTTTGAAAGTATGGACCATAGCGTTTGATATCTGACGAAATGTGGTTGGGATCGAATTGGCCGACTGGGACTGGGAGGGACCGTCTTTCCATTTTCCTGGAGATTCAGCCTTACGCTAAAAGAACACACAAATCACTCTTTTTGAACCATCTATTAATAGCTGGTATAAGCTTCATTTTTATTTGTTTTTGTAGGCTGGTTCAAGATAAGCTCTCCGCCACAGCCGCAAAATATTGCCCTCCCAGGTCTGCATGAAGTGCCATTTTGATACGCACATTCATGCACAAATAAAATAAGGAAACAAAGAAACAAATGCAGTTGCAGCAAAAAAAAAAAAAAATTTAAGTTATCCAGAATTTTTATTTTGCTTTATTTTTAAGTATTCATATCTGATATTTATATAATATAAATATAAAAATATAATTATTTTTACTTATACTAAATGTATTTATATCAAACATATAATCGTATCTGTATTTATATATAATTTACCCAATTTGAGCTTAACAGTGTGGGACAACCAGCAATATTGATCTACCTACATCTTGC
Source organism: Adansonia gregorii (assembly GCA_038382025.1). Lineage (NCBI taxonomy): Eukaryota > Viridiplantae > Streptophyta > Magnoliopsida > Malvales > Malvaceae > Adansonia > Adansonia gregorii. Next base: position 2,765,559 of record JBBYHO010000016.1, on the reverse strand, counting down.
AAGATCATGTTGCAGGTAATTGGAACTTGCTCCTTCTCATATCATTAGCTAGAAATATATGCCCAATACGAAGCTTCAAAGCGTTGTTCAATTGCTTTGTAATTAATGGTAGAATTATGAAAATCAAACCCAAATAGCTTCTCTGACACAAACAGGATTTCAAATTTAATATTGTAATCAACAAAGCGAAAAATTATCAGTGCTTGATAGCATATGATTATTATAAAACAAAAAATTATATATCCTGGAATGCCACTAACTTTAAGGAGCAAATTTCATTAATAAAATATGATCCAAAGCTGTGGGGGGAAATCTTTTACCTACGCGTAAAAAAGGGGAAGCTTTCTAATCAGCATTAATGGGGTTCTTATATTCTTGTGTGTTGTGGAATGCTGCTTTACACATGTACAATGAAAAGGAAATGGCGGTGATCTGTGATAATGACTTTTACAACTATAATAATTGAAAAAACCTCGCATATTCCACATTTTAGCCTTGCAGATTCTTTCAGTTTTCTCCATGCAATCTTCTGGGTTTAATTATGAAAGTCTGAAACAATTTGTTGGTAATCTGCAAATCATGAAACCTGCACATCACTTGATATTGTCAAACGATTGTTTCAATTTCAGTGCTCGCAAGTCGTAAGGAAGATTAGAGGACTAGCATTTGATCTTAGCATGGTTCTGCGTGGTGATCGAGATTTGGAGTCATTACATGTATTTAGATATAATCATTATTTTTACATATTTTATATTAAAAATATTATTTTTTTAAAAAAATATTATTTTTAATATAAACATACATAAAATGATAATTAAATTTTAATATATTAAACGACGAAAGACACGTACGAGATCCTATCCTTACATCCTATATTGGGATAACATGGTCTAAGATAGAGAACTTGTGGCTGTGATTGGCCCAAATAAGATCAACATCGGCAGAAAATTAGTAATGATTGACAAATATAAAAAAACAGCTAATAAAATGTGCCACTATCAGCCTGAACAAGAGATAACTACTGCCACTCTAAATTATATCTTATGTGATTGGAGGGGCAGCTAAAATATGTAAAGGTGAGGCTGATGGATTCCAGAGAGACGCATGCAACAGATCAACGGAGGTGAAGAAAATTTCTACTTCATGGAGGTTGGCTACCTACAATTGATGAGAAAACTTCCAATGGAAGAAATGATTCCAGCAGAATAATGCTAAATCTTTACAACAGAACACTGAAATCAATTTAAAATTCCACTTAGTGATTTAAATTTACATAGTTATAATAATATTTTATTATAATTATTATTTTATTACTTTAATAATATTTATTACGTTTATAATTACAATAAATATTACGAAAATACATCCATATTAAAAAATATTTAAACTTACTATATATCACCTTAAGTGAGCTGCTTGAACCCGTAAGCCTAAGCCCCAAATTCTTCTTTTATCAGCTTTCACATCTAACATAAACGTAATTAAACAATATTAATTGAGCATCACTCACTTGGTTGAATTTATTACCATAGTATAGTGCCACACATTAATAATATTCCCATACAGGCATACTTGATAACATAGCATTTAACCAAGCAGATAGATAATACCAAAGCTAAGGATTTAAATTGAGGTCACATACTTATTTTTTTTGTAATATATTTATTATTGTTATAAATATAATAAATGTTAATACAGTTAATTATAATTAATATTGATTATAAATATTAATAATAAAAAATTATAAAATTATAAAAAATATAATATTATGTTATAATTACTATTTAAATATTAAATAAAGATGATTATGGATTCTGTAGTATGTGCCTGATGATAGAATCGTTGAAGTCAAGAGAGATTAAACAAAATCTTTGAACATTGATAGTGGTAGGGAAGGGGAGAAAGGGTATCAGGGCCCCAATGGATTTGGAAGGATTGTCTAATTATGGCTTACATTTACATTTGGCCTTACATAATTTATTAAGCGCAGACTCCCCCTTTCATGAACCATGTGATGATGGATCAATTTATAGATCAAATTATTTATTAAATTAAGTATATTTAATTAATTTAAATTTAAAATTTTATTTAAATATAAATATAAAAATAATCTTTATTTTTAAATATAAATAAATCACTCAATTTGAATTTAAATAAAAATTTTAAAATAAATTAAAATGGCAGGTGGATTCGGTCGGCTTTGAGTGCTGTCTGTTGGTACGAGTGCAGGTGCATTGCATAATTCAATCACACGTGTGAAGCCAAATATCCTGTGGCAAGTGCAGGTCACATGGGAGGAGGAGGTGCCTTTTTTTTTTTTTTTGCAGGTTTTGAGAAAGAGAGAGAGAGGGGAGTACTGAGTTTCTTTTTTTCAACCTACTTGACCCTACTCAATCATTATTATTCTTGTCAACTTCGTTTTTGAGAATCTTTATAATTAGCACCCTAAAAATGAAAGACAGTAGTGGCATTTGTAAAACCTGTGCAATCCCATTTAATTGTCTGATTGATCAAACGTATCTATCATGTATAGTTTTAATTTTTTTTTAAAAAAAAATTATATAATTAAAAATTTATATATTTATATTCTTATTTAAATATATATTAGATATAAATATTTTAAAAAAATTTAAGAATTTAAATAAACATAAGATATCTTTGATTTTGTATATGACTTTGCATTGTTAACAAGATTAAACCATGCAAACTCATTATTGTAGCACAGGTTCTTAATATATATGATGCCATAAAACTGATGAAACAAGTTCTGAAAATTATATAAAATGGAATGAAACGAATTTTCATCTTCACAGACTTTTGAAGGAGATTGGAAGTTGTTAAAAGAATTCCCATGAGAAACAATAAATCAAAGAAAGATAGTTTTGAGTTCTATGAAAGACTATCTACTTATATTATTAAGTTATTCAAGTGTTTTAGGGGATCCCCTGAGTGAAAAAATGGTAGATTGGAGTTGGATCGACTAAATCCAGGGAGTTGGGTTTGATTTCAGGAAAAGTCATTAGTTTCTGCTCCAAACATATTTGCTTAATTCTCTTTTTTTGATTGCTGCGATACAAGCTTCTGCTACATACATACATATATACGTGTATATATATATGTGTGTGTGTGTGTGTGTGTGTGTATTAACTAATCAGGTGGAGGTGAAGATGAAAACTCATTAGCCTTACCAAAAGAATTTTTTGGGGTCTATTATATGCCTCGCAAGCACTGAAAGCTTTCATGATTGATACATTCCTGAATCCTGATCTTCTGACTATAAAGGAAGTCGGCTAGACAACCTTTTCTTTCATCAAAATTGACAGTTAAAAAGCATAAAGAACGACTATACAACTTTGCTGTGAAAATATGGGAAACAATTCTTTATGCACCATCACTGAAACATTCTTCTCATGGTAAAAAAAAAAGTGTGTGAAAACCGCTTTTCAACCCCATTTCCTTTTTTGGTTCTCTTTCAGGGAAGCGTTTGATTTTCTATTTTCGGCCTCTATTGTAACATTATTGTAATATTTTAATTATTTTCACGTCAAAACATTCCTTATAGTTTCAATGAAGTGTTTTCAACTCACTGGTTTGGCTCTCAAAGCCAAGGGGTGTGGGGAGCCTATTTTTTGGAAAGTGGGCCATCAAAGGCACTAAAAGAAGCCTGGGCCAGGCCCAAGGATGGTGTGGTTCACAAACTTTGACAAACTCATAACCAACCTATTCTACCACAGAAAACAGGTGAGGTTGGAGGTGATATAATTGAGCTTTCATGTTCCAGATTCCATTTTTCTTCTTAACCATTCACCATCACCATCACATTTAAATTTTCTAAAAAAATATTTGCTCATAAAAACAATGGTTTTAATCAGTGCCGGAATCCTCCACCCAAAAAATGCGCTAAACCTAATCCCTTAACTTTATATCAAGAAGCAAGAGCAGCAATCTGTCTCAATTACTTGGTGGAGAGTCACTTTTAACTTCAACATTATTTGTTAAGACTTCTTGCTTGCCTATAAAAGGGGAAGCTAGTTCAGAAACATTCAAGTTGTGAGTTGAAGTTAGCATAGAAGCCAAAGGGATTCTTACACCTTGCTTCTCTCCCTGTCTTTCCTTTTCAGCATTGTTGTGCTTTTTTTTTTTTACCTGTTGAATTTCAGAAAATGGTCAGTCTGAGTTTCCATGACACTGTAACACTGGCTGACAAGCCATTTTACTTGTTTGTTATTAACATGATTAAGTGATCAGTGCTTCTAAAATATTTATTTGTTCATGGCTTTCAGGAAGGGAAGATGAGTTGGACGGTTGCGGATGCAGTGGACTACAAGGGTTTCCCTGCTGACAGATCCAAAACTGGTGGTTGGATTCCTGCTGCCCTCGTTCTAGGTTTGTTTGTTACATCATCGTCCACCATTAATTTCTTTCAGCGTCATTTCTTGAGCAGGTTTAAGAATTAGCTATCAATAATTCAATATCATTATCTTGGTTGTATGCTTGAAACATTGTTCTTGACTGGATCCGGTCTCCAGAGTTATATTTTCATAACTTATAATGTCATATTGCTAACAGCTTTACATATTTTCTCCAACCTGGTTTTGCTGGACAAGCATTTAACATTCCATGTGACATTATTTATTATCGTATAGAACAAGTAAAAATTGTTGAACGAGATACCTTTTTGTAGAAAAATAAAAAGTAGGCAAGTGAAGGGGGATGAAGATATTTCCATCAAAGCAACGGGCAGTTAGTTCATGCAAAGGTGATGGGGTATTCAAGTCTAAAAAACCTTTAAGCAGGACACTAAACGGCAAGTTTAGTAGCAGATTCAGCACTAACACATGAAATCCTTTCACTAGTCAAAGAGAAAACAAATGTTGCTAATGGTCAAAACAGGGTTCTTCCCTTTGATTCACATTTATTTATGAGTGAAGTGGAGGAGATCAAGGGAGATGAAGGAGGAGGCCAAATCACAAGGGACCCATTGGAACTGCAGTCCATATATACTTCTAATGTTGATAAAATTTCATGTCACTTTGTGTTGGGAGTTTGATGGGATAAGTAAGATATTCTATATCTAGGGCCACTCATGCATGAAAGTTGTGAATTATGGTGATATTCTCAATCCAATCTGCTTTCCATCATAATGCCTTATGGTATTATATAACTCCACTTTTACAACATATTATATAGGCTCACTTTTTGCTAACATTCCTTATCTAACCAAAAACGGAAAAAAAATTATATTACTCCAATTTTTTATTTTTATGATATACACTTGAATATAAGTATGAGATACGATCCTTAAAATATATACAAATTTTAGTAAATTTAAACATACTGATATTAAATATATACCTATATCCGACATTTACCCAGGTCCTAGTTCTTTTTTTGTTTATTTAATTTAATTGAAGTGCTTAATATAACCCCCCTTTCTTAGTCATCAAATTTTGACATGGCTTCCTGACTTTTGCTTCCCCTTTCATTTTCTTATTGTTTCCTAATGTAAAGCTTTTAATCATTGAGTTCCCTATTAGAAAAGCAGATAAAAATAATTTTCCTTTTGTTTCTGAGTTCTTACAGGAGGCCCAGAAAAAGAGATAAAAAAAAAACTTAAAATTGGAAAAGTAACTAATTTTTTTAACTCATATTTTATTTTCATTTATTAAGATTTAAGGGGAAAAATGTCATATTTGAAATCATTTCATAGGGATTGAGATGTGCGAGAGGCTTTCAACAATGGGGATTGCAGTTAACCTTGTGACATACTTGGTTGGCACAATGCATTTACCAAGTTCAACGTCAGCCAACGTAGTCACAGATTTCATGGGCACATCTTTTCTCTTGTGTTTGCTTGGAGGCTTTCTTGCTGATTCATTCCTTGGCAGATACAAGACAATTGCGATATTCGCCACTGTCCAAACACTGGTAGGGCTTTTGAAAAAATTAGAAGAATTATTTATTTCAATCTTTCTGATCTTTCCGTTTTTGACACTGATGATCATGGTGATTTTAGGGAACTGGCGCGTTGGCAATAGCTACGAAACTGCCGCAACTACGCCCACCACCATGCCACAGATCTGCTTCCCATGCATGCAAACCAGCCAATGGATTTCAGATGGGAATTTTATACGTGGCTCTATATCTAATCGCACTGGGCACTGGTGGCCTAAAATCAAGCGTCTCGGGGTTTGGAACCGATCAATTCGACGAGAAAGATGAGAAAGAGAAAGCCCAAATGGCCTATTTTTTCAACAGGTTCTTCTTCTTCATCAGTACTGGAACCTTGATGGCGGTCACGGTGCTAGTCTACTTACAAGATGAAGTTGGTCGAAGCTGGGCTTATGGAATTTGCTCTGCCTCCATGTTTGTAGCCGTCTTGATTTTTTTATCAGGGACTAAAAAATACAGATACAAGAAAAGCTTGGGAAGTCCTATAGTTCAGATTTTCCAAGTTATTGTAGCTGCGATAAATAAGAGGAAGATGGAGCTACCTTTTAATGTTGAATTATTATACGAGGATACTCCCGAGGCTGCAAGAATCCATCACACAAATCAATTCCAGTTAGTTTCATGCCATATCGTTCTGACTCATTAATTTTTTAAGCGTTCGTGTTTGATATTTATATTAGACAAATTTTTGAATATGAGTACGAATATATGATTCTCTAAAAATTTTTCAAATATATAAAAAATTTAAAAATCTTAAATATACACGTATCTATCATTCATACCTGAATCTGATTAGCATAGGTTTTATGTCTACTCAGCCTTCGGTAACTGAATGGGAATAAAATAAACGTAATCATTTATTTCTTTGTTTTTGACATTTTGTGCCTTATTTTCATTCGTATTTGCCCAATGCTTTTTTCTTAATCTTCTGTCCTAGCTTCTTGGACAAGGCTGCCATTGCTGGGGAAGGAGATTTTGAAAGAAATGCTATGTCAGGTCCAAACCCTTGGAAACTTTGCTCAGTCACAAGGGTGGAGGAAGTGAAAATGATGGTGGGGCTTCTCCCAATATGGGCCACAACCATCATATTTTGGACCACATATGCGCAGATGATGACCTTTTCAGTGGAGCAAGCCTCCACCATGGAAAGATCAATTGGAGGTTTCCAAATCCCTGCTGGTTCCCTCACCGTCTTCTTCGTGGCAGCTATATTGATCACCCTGGCTGTATATGACCGCCTCATTATGCCATTCTGGAAAAAATGGAAAGGAAAACCAGGTATACATGTATAGGAAAATAATTAAAAATGACACAAAATAAAATGGTATATAATTGTTTCAATGTATTTACCATTAATTTTCATTTTTTTTTTCAACAGGTTTTAGCAACCTACAGAGAATAGCCATAGGCCTAATACTGTCAACTCTTGGAATGGCAGCTGCTGCACTGGCTGAAACGAAAAGACTGGCCGTCGCTAGAGCAGCCGCTGCAACCACCGCAACCCTCCCTGTAAGCGTGTTCTTGTTGATTCCACAGTTCTTCCTAGTGGGCGCCGGTGAGGCCTTCATATACACAGGCCAGCTCGATTTCTTCATTACTAAATCACCCAAAGGAATGAAAACCATGAGCACGGGTCTGTTCCTGACGACTCTATCGCTCGGTTTCTTCGTCAGCAGTTTCTTGGTATCAGTAGTGAAAAGGGTGACAGGAAGCAGCAACGACGGGCAAGGATGGCTTGCAGACAATATAAACCATGGGAGACTTGACTGCTTCTATGGACTTCTAGCCGTTCTAGGAATCATCAATTTTGTACTATATCTTGTTTGTGCGGCTTGTTACAAACCAAGGAAATCAAAACCTGCCGGGGCTGCCCTACAAATGGACACCAACATTATTGTTAATGGCTCCTCTGCTCAGGATAAGTGCTAGGCAAGGCTGCTTCAGGATTGCACATTATATTATATATGTATGGGTGTTGGTTCTAACCTTTTTCGCTTTTGTTTGTGCATTAAGAATTGGTTTGGGTTTGGTTGCTTTTTTTTTTTTTTTTTTTTACCTTTTTATCCTTTATAATTCAATAGAGAAGCAAGATTTCAGTCCATTTGATAATTTTTTTTTAACTTTTTCCTTTTCCGCAAGTATACCAACAACCAAACATCATTTTCCAGCAATAGGTTCAGTCTTCTCTACCTCCATTGATGATTGAACAAGTAATTTCAAACATTTATATTGTTAATTTTTGTAATGAAAATATGCTACATGAAGAAATTATTACATTAATCTATTTTGAGTAGTAAACTAGAGGAAGATAATATAGTATATATTAATTGGATATGATATGATAGGGATAATTTTCATTGGTTAACATTAATTAGAACGTTGTAACTATTTTCTATATATTAATTTATTATTAGCCTAAGCTAGACATTTTTTGCGTACAAATATGTCTGATAGTAATTATTTTAACAATATATAAATCCATTATGAAGCACTCTTTTCGTATAAATTTATTTTTTAGTTGCCTTATGTTTTGTTTTAAAATTATATGAAAAGCTATATAAATTATTACATATATTATTAAAATTTGCAGAAGTAAACAAAATTATTACGAATGTTATCAATACTACACTTTTATATCAATAATTATTAAAATTATCTTAAGAGTTAAAAAATTATACTAGAATTTACCACACCTATTTTGTGGATGAAAAATATATTTTATAAAAAATAAATATTTTAAAATAAAAAGTAACCCTTTTTAAAAACTAAAAAAATTAAAATACCTTTGATTTTATTGAAAATTATTCTATACACTGTCAATGGAGTTTTGATACTCCATAAGCAGTGTTAAGATGGTGACATATAGCCCATGAATATAATAAAAAAATAATTAAAAATAAAAATGAGATATGTGGCAAACTTTTGACTTACTTATGAAATTAAAAATTTTCCATGGTCAACGTACAAAATATTAGTTCAATTCTATTATATATTATAATTATAGTTTGACTTTTATGTAATTTTTTTAATTGAGTTAGGTCAAGGATATTATAATAGTTTAGATATAAATTAAAGGTTATCAAAATTATATTAAGTCTTACAATGATTAGTCCAGTCGTTATCAAAGTTATATTAAGTGTTACCAAAATTATATTAAAAATTATTAGAATTATATTAGAATGTCACCAAAACTATATAAAAAATTATCAAATTATATTAAGGTTGTTAAAATTATATCGAATGTTATAAGAATTATATCAAAATTTGTCAAATTTATTACAAATGTTATTAAAATTATACAAATATTATCAAAATTTTTACCTAAGTTATTAAAATTTTGCAAAAATATTCATCAAAGAAGTCGTTGACTTTGGAATATTCAAATTATGGAATTCATGGCATCCAACTCCTACCATCTTTACTTGACTTTGAAACCACAGCCACCAATCCAATTTCACTTAATTGGTTGACTCTGTTCACAATAATTTCAAAGAAAATGGAATATGAAAGTGACAGGTATCATATGGTATCCGAAATCTGGGTTATCTGTATAGAATGCCTTGCTTATTGCTGAACAGGGCTTTGTTGATTTTTTACCCCATGTTTCGAATCTTACAAACTGGACTGGCCTTTCACGTTTTGTCGCAAGCAACCCCCCCCCTTTTTTTTTTCCACCATCGACTCAAAAGGCACATTCCCGAGTTTTATATAAACGCTGCAAGTGGCCGCACCCATAGGTTTATGGCCACGAATTTTTTTTTTTATTTGAATTCACTTTCGCACTCGTAAGTTAAGACTACAGTTAAATTATTATTTTAAACGAATAATGATTTGAATCAAATTAACTTAAATAATTAAAATTTAAATCTAAGTTTAACTCATTTTGGATTAAATAGATTATCAAACCCTTGCATTCGAATATAAGAAATTAGGTATCTTATTTTTTATCGTATATTTATTTTTTTTAAAAGAAGATTTCACTGCAAATAACAAAATAATTACAAATGATATAATTTAATTTTATAATTTATTAGATATTACTTTTTAAAAATGATTGAATTAAATTAAATTCTGAGTTCGATTTTATTATTTTTTTCTAATCAAATTTTAAGGAAACAAAGGGCGACTACAAAATGGAAAAGCTTGATTTACTGCCCTTTACGCTGAATGATGATATATTATTCTCGTGTAATGGGTCTCGATCACTCGCTCAAATGGCCTGCTGCCATTGATTGTAGATAGTAGGTGGCCATCTCTTGGAAATTCGACGTTAGGTGGCCACGTATGGTACAGAATTATATATAAACTCTCTAGAAGAATAGCTTGGAATAGCTGAGAGATGATCAATAAATTTGAACGAAATTTCCCAACAATAATTTCAAAGAACGAACAAGCTTTCTAGTTTTAGATATTGAAAGTCAGATAATGGTGTTACAAAAATAAATTACGACTTGCACGGATATGCTTGATTAAAATCAACTTGATTTCAAAGGAAAAAAAAAAGTTGAATCATGAATCAGATGATTTCCCTTTAAGGGTTATTAAAGGCTCATTGAAGACATTTGGACTTTAGTTTGAATGTAGTTCATGTCTAAATATATATTCAGTATTCACATGATGGCTTTACAAGTTTCTGTTCAGTAACAAGAGAATCGCTAAATCCAAATCCATGGAATCCTTGTTCAGTAACAAGGGTAAAGGAAGTTAAGATTTTGACTGGATTACTGCCAGTTTGGGCGACAACAATCATGTTTTGGATCGTATATGCACAAATGGCCAGCTTCTTAGTCCAGCAAGCTTTGACAATGGAAAGATCCACAGGAAACTTTGAAATCCCTCCAGCATCTTTCAATGTTTTCATGATTGGATCATAATCCTTACTCTTGCAATCTATGACCGTCTGAGTCTGCCACTCTTCAGGAAAATAAAATGCCCTCAATGTACTGATCAATTATTCGTAAAAAAAGATACCATTAATCGCCTAAATCTGTTCATATAACTCGTTTCGGGTTTGACATGTTTGCAAAAAATAGGGCTAGGCCTCTTGTTCTCTATTTTAGCTACGGTGGGTGCAGCATTGGCAGAAATGAAACAATTGTCAGTTGCTAAAACCAAGGGAACCGCGACCACAACCTTAATCCTACCAGTGAGCGGATTCTTCATTTCTGCCAATGCTGCACCCCCATAGGTATAATGAAGAACAAGAGGCCTGGCCCTATTGCTTGCAAACTTGTCAAACCTGAAAAGCTTTATATAAATTATAAGCAGAAGTTGCAAGCTGAGACACGGGATACGGTTGCAAAGGGTCGAAGAAGAGGACACGGGTGCTTAGATTCCTTGTAAAATTTATCTGATTGATAAGATAGTTTTGTTTAAACTAATGAAGTCTATTGCTATTGCTGATAGATTACATTATAAGATGAACAATAACTTTAAACCATATCAGAATATACAAAATAAGTTTATGCTTTTTGTTTTTTAATTCTTCCAAGGGCTGAAAACTATTGTAAACAGGGAGCAGGTTGAACGACTCCAATAGCTGCACCATGAGCATTAATGCAACTAGAACTAACCTTCTTCCCGATTATGGCAGACTTAAGCCATATGGATTGCAACAACAGTCCCGTGCATGAAACTGAGTGGCTGCAGTTTAGAGTAATGGCCACATCGGTGCTTGATGTTCCCCATAGATTTCTGTAAGCCACGTCCCTTATCTTAACGCCAGTTTGCTAATATAACCATCAAGGAAACCAAATAAAAGAACTTTTTGTTAGTATTCAACTTCTAACTTGTTTAACATGCAGATGTCTAGCTAAAAACCAAAGGTTCGTTCGAATCACCATTTCCTTGCAAGTACCCCGAACATTGCAGTAATTTTGATCTATGATTATCGGGTTTCTCACTGAGTTGAAGAATAGATTCTCAAATGTAACTCCTCGAACATAACCTTTCCCAAACTTTGTTTATTGAGCAAGAAAAGAAAAAATGAAAGGACAAAAATGAGAAAAAGGACCAGCTACATCGGAATCAATAATCAATTTTAGCTCGGATGATAGCGATAATATTTACCTGCCAAGTCTTGATTCTAGCTCCATTGGTAGTTCCCTTGAAGGCAACTCTACTTATACGAATGTTTTGCACTTGTACAAAATTGCCTGACCTTCCTAAGCTTCCAATGCTGTTTTTTGAACGAAGAAAAAAAGAGACAAGCATCAGTAGTCATCACGAGTGCTTTATGACTACGTTGCTTGCATGAATGCCCGTGACCAAATAAAGCCCAAAAAATATGGATCAGAAACTTTTGTTAATTTTGTCCAAGCAGCTTTAAGACCAGGCTAGAAAGGCAGTAGATAGTTAGGCACGTGGCTTGGAAGTTGAAAACCTAGAGAAACACTCGTATTCCAAGAAGGAAAAAAAAAAACAAGAGAGCTTTGCATAACATCCAAAGACATTGATCAAAGACCTTGTCATTTACAGAAGGTGAATTTGGTGGAACTTGTCAACCCCTTTTTAAATAATAAACAAAGGAATTCGTAATTTAAAAATAGATAAAGAAGTTTCGGACTTTAAGATTCAAGACAATAAACCAACTGAACTGAACTAAGCCGAAGTTCAAATAATAAGAAAGCCTTCACCACAAATAAATGAATAAGTTTCACCTTATTCCATGACCGGGTCCACACTTTACACGAGAGATATCAATATTAGTAGTATGATCTCCAATTGAGACACAATCATCACCTGGGTTCATTCACATGCTCAGGACGGTGATTCAACTTTATCTTGATATAAACTTATACGAAAGAATTGAAGATGAGCAAAAGAAAAAAAAAAGATCAAATAAACGGAATGAAAAAAATCATACCAGTGCCAATTATATTGTTTCTAATAACTATATTGCTAGCTGAACTGATATGAATTCCATCTGTATTGGGGCTGGTTTCAGGTGCTGTTATCACCACATCATTCACCATAAAATTGTCACTCCCTCTGATTAGCACATGCGTTTGAGGGCTGTTTATTAGTCGGACCCGGCTGAGAATGCTGGCTTTGCAGGATTGGAAAATCATAGCCTGCAGTTCGGCAGACGTATGGAAACAAGAACTTAATCATCTCATTGCTTCAAAGGTATTGAGCAGCACACGGAAATGGAAAATTTACTTACTGTTGGTGCCAATGAAGTGCATCCTTCCTGGAGAAGTTGAAATAATAATAATAATAACAACAACAACAACAATAACAATGAAGTAAGAAAATAGAATTTGAAAGGTTTTTGAGGAGATCAGATCGGGCATTTGAAGAGTACTACCAGGCTTGGATGACCCCTGCATGATTGGTTCCACCAACCCCAGCCTCGTCCATCAATTTCGCCAGTACCTTCGACTTTGAGCCCAGAAACTTTGTAAAACGTTAGCCATTTGCCCTGGTCGAGTCCCTCCCATGTTCCAGGTGAAATTGGTGACACTATTCTTCCAAGTATCTGTTGAATATTCGAAAGAAACATATGACAAAATCACAAGAATCAGGTTGCCTTGTACCAGAAAATTCGGAAAAAGAAAAAAAAATCATGGCTCGCATATCAGATCCACTGCATAACTAAACTACAAAATTTTTTACGTTTTTCTTTTCCCCATACCAGAAACTTGATCTCTTTAACCTTGCATGGACCGCTAAAAGTGACTGGATGCAGCAAAAACGTTTGGTTTTCTGGAACAAATATAGTCCATACAACATTTTCTGTTTCTCTGCTACATACGAAATTCCAGGCCTTCAAAAATGCCTGAAAGAAAAAAAGAATATGTTGGACTTTCACTTCACACAAAATCAGGTGGGGAGAAGTTTTGAATTACAATGAATTGAATTTACCTCAGAACTATCTGCAATGCCATCACCAACAGCACCAAAATTTAACACATCAACAACCTCTGATTTCATGGCGACGACATTGCAAACAATATTAGAACAAAATAACCACAATACCAGAATAATGAAGGCAAAAAAAGTTGCCTGCAAAGAAAGAAGAATATCAGAGCATTTTATTGCAGTACTAAACAAATGTTCCATAAATAAATGAATATAAACTATAATACTTCCTTGTGGTTATGCTTTCAAGAGAGCTGTTGAATTAAGTTATTATTAAAGATTAAAAACTAAAACTCACCATGGCATTAAATGGCCCTGTAATGAAACGAAGTACAATGTAAAGTTCAGTTATTTTACATTACAGTAGCGGTATTTAAAGGAACTTGACTCCAGGTTGATTTTCTGGGAAGTCTTAGGGACGAGACCTCGCACCTTTATTTGGTGCTAAACATGAGCGAAGTATTACATTTATTTTTGCTCCTTAATTTGAGTAATAATTGGTAAAAGAAATGAAAATTGTCAGCATCATATCAAGGGGCAAATAGAATGTGTTTAGATGCAATGCCGAGAGCCAGCCAAGTAACGTTCCAAGTCCAAGTCCAAGTCCAACTCTTTCTCTCTCCCTTTCTTTTTTAGGAAAAAAAACATTAAACTCTTTGCCTTCTCATTACCAGAGTGCCAATGGACATTGGTGCAGTCACTATGCAATGATATTCTAGGCCAGGATCCATTGACGACGCATATACATAAATATATATATATTGTTTTTCTGAATCTTCCACTGAGTGGTCGACCAAAAAATTTTCCACCAAATGCGTTAAGAATTATTGCTTGATGTGGTTCTTCATTCAAAACAAGAAATTTGATGGGATGGTAATAAAGAAATAAGAGTTACAAAAGAGGTTTTACTTTGTTTTGTTAGCGTAAAATAAGATTATATTATTCACACGATATAGACCTATGTACTAGTAAAATAGAACAGGGTATGGCTAAACCTTCAATTTTGCATATGATATAAAAGAACAACACGACAATAAATGTTTGATGAACATAAAAATGATGTAATAAACATAATACATTTAATATGTATATTATATTTATTTTTTAGACTTTGATTTATTTAATACCAATTGCGCTAGATATGGCTCTTTCAAAACTATATTAATTTGGGTTTTTAATCATACCAAAAGCAGAATGCATTTTTCTCACTTAGTTAACGATTTTTTATCTAATATAATTATATAAAATTATAATTTTTTATGCTTTAATACATATTGATATATTAAAATAATTATATTTCTAATATACAAATTAAATATTTCAAATTACATATTTCTCTCAATAAAAAATTTTTTACTAACCAATTTTAAAATAAATACATAAAATATTAATTTTTTATTTTTTAAAGCAAGTGATGAATTAATCGAAAATGAAACTAAAGTTAATTTTTTTTATCAACCAGATTTAACTCTCTTTAATTGTAGGAGCCCAAATCGACCTACTACTGATGCTTTGGTCTTTTTCTTTCATAAATTTAAGGATAAAAAAATTATTTTAGAACACTTATTTTGCATAAAAAAATTTTATTTTTTTACTAATAATTATTTATTGTAATGATAATATCTAGTAAATTTTTTGGGTTCATTGATTCATTTTACAATTCTTTCAAAAAAAATTTTCTTAAATTTTTTTATTTTTTAAAAAATAAATATTTATTATAAGAATAATTAATAGTAAATTTTTTAATAAAATATATATTTTTAATTTATCGATTTATTTTATTATTTAAAAAATATATACTTTTTTAATTTTCATGAAAAAAGATATACGGTAATCATCATGTCATAGAGTCTCACATGGTCATCAGAATCTAATGAATTGAACTACTAATTTGGGGTTTTTGATTTATTTACTTAAGCTTTTTACTCTGATTTAATACATTCTCCTTAATTATTTGCTTTCCTTAATCAACCATTAACGAAAATTTCCAGAGACAATAGCAGCCTTGTTTCTACACGTGACAACCGATAATTGGTGCCAAAGCTTTCCGACTCCTTGCTCGAGACTCAAAAGCTCACAGTCACACTAATCTTTCCCAGAGATCCAATCTAATTGAACTCAACATTTTCCCGGAAAATCCATTAAAGAAAAAAACTCATTTCCCATGGCCAATGCATGGAAACGAGATAACAGCAAAACCCAAAAGCTCCTCTCGCCCAAAACCCTCCTTTCCCTCCTCTTCCTTTCCCTCTTCCTCTACGTTTCCTTTTCTTTTCTTTCCCCCAAGAACCCCAACGTTATTCCCTCAATTCCCTCTTATAAGACCCAAAAAACTGCCCAAAATTTCCCAATCCTTCCTTTTAACTGCCATAACTCCCCGCAATCCCATCCCATTATCGCAAACAGAGTAGAAAATCTCAAATACCCTTTCATTTACTCCCTAGCCGACTTTGGTTCACTCCCTGAAAAGCCGCACAAGAACATTGTGAGGCTTCTTAAAGGTAAGCCTTTTCGTCGACCTGACATCTCGTCGACCATTCAGGATTTCCTGGAAGGGAAAAACAGAGATGGGTTTGTCGTGGATGTCGGTGCCAATGTTGGGATGGCGAGTTTTGCGGCGGCTGTTATGGGTTTCAAGGTGTTGGCTTTTGAGCCGGTTTTGGAGAATTTGCAAAGGATTTGTGATGGTGTTTGGTTTAATAGGATTGAGGAATTGATTACTGTTTTTGAAGCAGCCGCATCTGACCGGAATGGAAATATAACCTTCCATAAGGTATGAGTCTTTTAAGTTATTTTTTTGGCTGTTTTTGATTTGTTATAATCTTATTAGTTTTAACATCTAGCTGTGAAATTTGTGAGCTTACAGTTTGCTGTGAGTTTTATTTGTTAGATTTAGGTTTTTTGACTAAAATGGTTTAAGCTTAAATAGAAGTATAGAGGTTTAACTTGTAAAGGCGTTAAATGGGAATGTGGTAGGGGTAGGACTGTTGAATTTTTATCCCTTTATTTTAGACATGGATGCATTGCCGGTTGAGTGGCTTTTCCAAAGGTTGATCTTTTGGAAACATTTTCATTTGCTGCATTTTCGGAGTTGTTAAAGCTCTGTGAAAGGAGGCAGGTCCTGGTTGTTCCTTGTGATATTTGGGATGGAGAACAGTTCCATTTGGTTCCTTAGCATTGCTGTCACCAGAATCCTTTATGCAACAGCCCTCCCCTAGTACCCTGTGTAGGCTAGGTGCCTTAGTTTCTTCCATGAATCCGTTTGGACCAATAAAACTTGCATTATTTTTTTATATTCCGAGTTTAATGTCAACAGGGGCCGAGTAACTTTATTCGTTATCAGTAAGGCTGGTCCCTCATTAATTCAATTTAGAATGGATTTTTGGTAAGTTCAAACCTGGATTTTTCTTGGTACCGAGGGAACCGCTATGTAGACGACGTTTGCTCTCTGCTTGAGTTTGAACCTCTGTGGTAATGTGATAATGGTTTTTGCGAGTGCAAGTCCACTTTACTAGAGATCTTGGTAAATTCCGTTAGGATGGATGAGAACCGGTAAGTTTCGTGAATTACATGATAAGCTATGGGGGCTCGGGTTGAGAGAGAATTATAACTGTTATGATTTGCTGTATGGATCATCTGTTATCTTATCATTTATGGCATTCAGATTTGGTATTTTATGTTTTTTTTTCCTATGTAAGTCTTACTAGCTTATCTTATTATTTTTCTCATTTAAAGTCGTAGTTTTTGTTTTTCCATTCTTATATATTCCTTTCTACTGTTACCGTATGATTCCCTTTTGTGCTTCTCATACCAAATCCTTCTGCGTTTTCACCAGTTGGTTGGCCGGCTTGACAACAGTGCTGTTTCTGCTGTTGGTGCAAAGTTGGCATTCCAGTCCAATGAAGAAGTAGCAGTTCAAGTGAGGACCATCCTTCTAGATGAAGTAATCCCAGAGTCGGAGCCAGTGCTTCTGCTTAAAATAGATGTTCAGGGATGGGAATATCATGTATTGAAGGGAGCCAAAAAGTTATTGTCCAGGAAAAATGGTGAAGCCCCATATCTAATATACGAGGAAGATGAACGATTATTGCAAGCAAGTAACAGTACTGCCAAAGAGATACGGGACTTTCTAAGTAGTCTGGGTTATACCCGTTGCACCCAGCATGGTACCGATGCCCATTGCACCAAGGATTAATGCAAGCGCCATGAATTTGCCATCGATGAGAACCTTACTGCAAATCCTGTTGTTTTGCAGCCATATCTCTCAGCCCTCGGAGTGTGGAATGCAGTTCATCCCAATACAAATTTCCTTTTTTTTTTTTTTTTGATAGAGAAGTTGAACAGAAGCTGATGAAAGGTGGTTAACGGAAGCTTTTCCATTTCTTTCTCCCCCCTTTCTTTTTTTAATTTCCGATTTACGAATCGATTGTTTGATTAAATTCGAAGTGAGCAAATTGAAGCTTAGGTTACAAAATTTGAGTTAGCGAAGGGTTTATTTTATTGTGCCCCATTCTTCCTCCAGGTTTTAGATACAAACCAAATTGGCTCACAGCGTCCCATAAATCGTGCTTCACATTGATCAGAATATTAAAATTGCCCAGATATAAGACCTGTGCAAAAATCTGAAGCTATAATATATACAACCTTGAGTCTGACATCTTTCATAGTTGAATGGCTGCAATTGCAGGACAGTTCAAATTGTGAATCATACATGATAGATCTTGATCATGAAGACCAGGTGCAGTCTAGAGAAAAAAGTGCACTTCATGAAGCTTCAAATAAATGACAGGCACGACGACTTTTAACCTGTATAGGAAGAGTTTAAGACGTGACATTAAGTGTAAAAAACCATCACATAAGCAAGTGAAGTTTGTATCATGCGAAAACAAATTCAAAACCACCCAACGGCAACTTCTTTATATCACTCAGAAGGGCCAAGATGCCATGACACAGGATGCAACCGAATATAGAAAATGCAGATTGCCCACCAAGTAGGACAAATCGCATGAGATAATCCGGGTCAGGAATCACTGTTTCTTTTCCAAGATGCCAAGCATCAAAGTGGCCATCTGAAACCATGAGTACAACTAATTAAACCAGAACTATAACTGAAAAATCAGTTAAATTACTATTCATACTTCCTGCCACCAACCAGTATACAAAGAAAAAAGTCTTTTTACCTTCATCTACCAATTAATTTAAGAATTCGAACATTCAAGGAGGAAATAAATGTTAAACAAACGAGCAACAAATGTCTAAAGTTTATTCAAGTTAAACAATACAAACCACTGATGCAACAACAACTCTGCCTCCACGAGGAGGACTATTGGATTCACTTCCTGAAAAAACGTTGCTTATATCCTACTTCGCCATGGAATGAGCTCCTCAATTGTCCCAAAAGACCACTCACTTCATTTACTGTTTGAAATAAGCATTTAGTTAATTTACATTTATATTACTTCTCCTCAATGAAATGACAAACAATTTTGTTTGTTTGCTTGTTTGTAGAATAATTTGACCTCATTGCCCCCTTTTTTTTCCATGCGGCAGTGGACCTCATAAACTGATCTAAAACCGCTATGCCAAGGGCATTTGGGTAAGTCAATTAAACTTATGCCTTCACTACCATTTGGCCTTATCTACTAGAACTATTGAAAGACCCAGGTTTTTTCACTGTTTCTTCTCTGAACGTCGAAGCTTTATTGCCCAAAGCGCTTCAAAAGAAGTGAAAGATAGCAAATTGAAGACTCTTTTAGAATAAGAAAGAATGGCGAACTCTCTTTGTGTCACTTCTGTTTGTTCCTTCAACATTTCCAATAAACCAGGTATTCTAAAGTGAGATGTTTTATTGGATATTGGTTTAATCTTAGGTACCAATTTTATGAGTTTTATTGTTTTTTGCATTGGTTTTAGGGATACTTGTTGATAATTCTTTTCCAAGGAAGGTTCATCGGGTAAAAGAAGTGTTTGAGAGCTCCAAGAGTGTCAGAAATCATTCTTTAGAGGCTAAGGTAAGGGATTTAAAAAAAAAAAAACAAAAACTATCGCATTTGATAAATGGTCTTAGCTTTGCATTTTGTCAGTAAATTTGGGCAACTTGAAGTGTTGGTAGTTGCACAATTCTTGCAATGGGCTCATACCCATTTATCAAAAAACTATCGCATTTGATAAATGGTCTTAGCTTTGCATTTTGTCAGTAAATTTGGGGAACTTGAAATGCTGGTAGTTGCACAATTTCTTGCAATGGGCTCATACTCATTTGTAAATCTGCAAGGTGGGAACTGTGAAGGGATGATTTAGGTGCTAATGGCTTTGCAAGTCGGATTTTTGGATTGGATTTAGTAAGTATTTTGTGGGGGGAACACATGGTAAAAGGTAGGGAATTGTGGTCAAGACTGAAGACATGAATTAGAATGCTTTTTTTTTTTTTTCTTATTGTTATCTATGACAGAATGATTTCTGGAAATGGCTAAGTTGCTTATTTTAGAGAAACAATGATAAAATAGAGAACTGGGGAAAAACAACAGAACATTCAACTTTATGTTTATTAGACCAGACCTAGATTGTGAAAATGTCGGTATTCAGCTATGAGAGTACATGGGTTATGACCAAGGAACTGATTCATGGTATAGCGAGAGTATGCAGGTTATGAATTCATACATTGTTGCGGCTAATGGCATGGAATATAGGTTTAAAACAAGTAGGGCACAGATCTTTGTATGGAACTGAAAAATGAGAAAGGTGGAACAAGTTTACGGGTGAAAATTTGAGTTTTGCTGAAATCTCTATTCTTAATTTCTTCTTATCCTCTTGCAATTTTTGACTTGCAAGTTTATGTAGCTTTTCATTCGACAGGCTGCAGAAAAAAATCAAAGTACTAAACCAAATAGCATCATCTGTGCTGATTGTGATGGAAATGGTAAGCAAACTTATGGCTAATTACTTTATTTTTGGTCGGGTCTTTATGTCCGAGACTAGGTTTCTTGTTACATTCAACTAGATAGTTTTTTGAGTATCGATGCTTTTAAGCAGCATTAGGCTTGAAATGCTTTTTTAGTAGTGTTGATTATCAATGTTTAGTAACGGAATTCAGTTCTATATAATCCCAGCTGAAGAATGATGTCTGATTACTGTTTGTGAAGAGTAAGCTAATACAAGCATCCTGCCCTTTTTGTCTATATATGTAGCCAATGATGCCCGCAATCATTTAATGTTATATAAGTGGTAGTTGTCGATGCTACCCGTTTATAATGCTCACTTCCTTTAGCTTAATTTTTAGATTTGTAGTGTAGGGAAGTAGAGATTATATTCCACAAAAACCTTTAGAAGTTCAAAACTGATTTTGAGAATAGAAAGAAAAGAAACAATGATTTTGAGAATAGAAAGAAAAGAAACAATGTGATAGGAAAAATAGTAGAATCTAATTAATAAAAGTAAATAGGGGTTTAAATTGTTTTTTATTTAAAACAAAATAATAAAAACCTTTGAAAATAATTTAAGTAATAAAAGTCAACAATGAAAAGACTTTGGTAGTAAATCGATATTGCTTACTAGTGTATTATTATCAATCATTGAAAACTCTTATGCATATTTTTTAAACAAATAAACAAGCCATGGAATCAAACACGTATTGACTTACTTACTTTCCCTTACTTCCTAATTAACCAAGTTAAGCACCATGATTAGCCCTTATCATTTAAATACCCTAAAAGAAGGGTTAGAATATAATTAAAAGATAGCTTTAAAAACTAGGAAAGTTTTAACTGATTCAATCTAACAAAATCAAAAGCTAATTTTATTTAAGAAAGACTTGTATTTTCATAACTTTTAAAATGAAAACTTGACCATCCTCATCAAAGTTATTTTGCTACTTATGTAAAACTAATCAAATTATTACATATTTGATTAATTAAACTAACTCTAGATTAAATATGAGAAAACTACTAGTATGCATTCTAGAAGTTGAAATTAAATATGAGAAAACTACTAATATGCATGCTAGAAGTTGAAATCATATAATCATGACATTTAATAGAAAAACACAAGATATTTGTTAAAAAAAATTGACTTTGAAAACAAATTCATTTATTTCTCAGGATGAATAATACAAAAGCTTGCAAATCTTTTTACTCTCAAATAAAAAACTTAGAAAGACATAGTTTAGAAAACAATAAAGAAAATAGAGAGGAAGAATAAGAATGAGATGATCCAAATTGTTTAAACCTCTCTATTTACAGGGAAAGAATTTAACTAAAGCTAGGGATAAGATAATTACATTAATTTATCAAAATAAAAATTAAAAATCAATCTCTAATCTTTATCTTGATCTCTTCAGAGGTTATGTGGAATATTCTTTCTGAACGTAGCCATAAAGTTGGATTTGTGAGCTGATTTTCTTCATTTATCCAAGAGATTAATATAATCTTCAAAGTTAATTATTCCAACTCTCAAGCTCTTAACCCAAGTAGAACTTTATCTTTCAACTTCTCCTAGTGTAATCAAAGTTCTTCAAGATCAGCTTATTAGAATTCAAAACCTACCTAAATTCCCTAACTTAGCCAATTTCTGCTTCTTTTGTATTTTTCATCCAATTAAATCCTACAAAATAAAAAAGAAAAATAAATGCTTATGATAATCATAAAAAATAACTAGAAAAGATTAAAATAGAAAATTTATATAAAATTAAGCACTTGTCAATAAGGATCTTAGACTGGTTAAACATAGAAATACTTAGGTGCTTTGCGGTTCATAATGGTTCGTTACATGGGGCAGCAGGTCTGTATTGTTTCCTTTTGATGGAAGGGAATGAAAATTAAAATAAAAAATGGTGAACAAAAATTTTCCTTCTTCTCAATTGCGGAAGAAGGGTTCTTAGCAAAATAGTGACCTTTCGACTCCCTCTCTTGGCTTGGACTAATATTCAAGTCAATATTTAGGTGCTTAAAAGTTTTTCTTTGTCTTTTGTTATGATTCTTGAGCTTTTTATGAAGCATCACTTAAAGAGTTCTTATTCTAATACGACCAACATACAATTGTAACTAGTTTCTATATTCGACTACTAGGTGCCAAACAGTGTTCTCAATGCAAAGGTACAGGGGTTAATGCCGTCGATCACTTCAATGGACGATTTAAAGCTGGTGGGCTGTGTTGGCTTTGCAGGTGCCTCTTTCCTTTTCCTCCTCCTTGCCCCCGTACATGCCCCGGTTGTGATACCTTGCATTAATATCATCTCTGTCATCATCAATTACTAATCACATTCAAAGTTAATTATTTATTATTCCTTCTTTTTTCTGTTGTCTACATTGGGGGATAAATCAAGAATTTCTGTCATAAAAGAATATAAAATTTTATCTATGAGCAGGCCAACCAGCCCCAGTTCATAGGATTCTTATCCGAGATTTATGTTTAGGGCAGACCGGATTCTTTAAATGTCCAAGGCATGAGTTCATTACATCTCTTCTTTTTTCACCTAGGAATCCTTAGTTTGATGGATTAGGAAGACTAGCTTCAAGAATATAGGCATTGGTCATGCACTCATGCTCTAATCTTCCTTCAACCATGTATTTTACTAACAGAGCATCACAATTCGTGGAAGTGGTTTTTTTCAGTGCATCAATAGCATTCTATTCCACAACTTCCTTAGATGAAACTATTACGATCGGCGCTCACTTAATATATGTTTTGTGTGCAGGGGGAAAAGGGAGATTTTATGTGGGAATTGTAATGGAGCTGGCTTTATTGGTGGATTTATGAGCACATTTGATGATTGGTGTTCTGCAAAGGATATGTACCGGTTCAATCTTTTGTAATTTCGGTTTGTTTCTTAGATAAAACAATACCTTTGCTTCAGTCATGAAGTCGGGTTTTTTTTTGGGCATGCCGAAGTTTATTATTTTCTTAAGCAAAGAGGAAAATAAACCTTTTTTTTTTTGGGTTACTAGCCAATCTCATAACAATTTCTCATGTTTTAAGTTACTAAATCATTCAAGGCAAAAAAAGTCGAATTCAGATTTAATTCATGTGATTCGTGTAATCATTTTATGAGATGAAATTCGATAAATTTGATATTATATTATAGTATTTACAATCTTTACTCTTATAGCAACCTTTTTTGATTTAAAACTTATACTATCTTATGGTTGGTTCATTCATTCATTGATCGAAAACAGTAGTAACAATTGGGTCTTCAGGCTGCTTAACAATGCTATTCCTATTTCCTTGTACCTTTTTTATTTTTGGTTATCAAAATCCATCATAGTATTAAAGTTCTTCATCTAACTTGTCAACCATAAATTTGAAAATTTAGCTCGAGATAGTGGCAACTTGGGTATCAAAATCATTAAAACTTGAACAAGCTTGGGTGGGCAGACTGTTTTGCTTCTGGATATGGTAATATCATCTTTCTTGTGTCACGTGCTGTAGTGAAATATTGCAAGTCAAATTCTCTCTAATCAAAAAGTATACAAAATACAGTACCGAAAAGCTTTCGATTTTAAAGGCTGTCATATATTTTTCTGGAACATGGATAGTAGATATGTGGGTAGTCCCCTGGGTCAACTATCATGGTGGTGTCGTCCACAGGTTATTCTGAGTGTGCTGTGAGGCCTAAAACTTAGCTTCAACTAAGCGCTCATAAAAACGGGGACCAAAGTTTTTCAGACTGATGAGCAGCTACAAGCCACATAAATTTATGTAAATAGGCAGTCAAAACATGGTGCACGCAACCCATAGATGGGAAAAGCAACTGCAGAAAGAAAAAAATCGCGCCAGATAGGGGTCGAACCTATGACTTTCTGCTTAGGAAACAGACGCTCTATCCACTGAGCTACAGGCGCATCTGATTGTTATTGTACTAATGTTCATAACTTGACCTACTATATTTAGTAACATGAACGAAATATAATACCCCAGATGATGAAGAAAGAGTAGTTTAATACTGTTGAAAAATGTTACAGTATCTATATAATATGCAGAAATGTGAGCAAATCTTGAGAAATATATTTACAAGTCCGGTCCAATAGTATTTAGTATTGACTTGGAATCCTGTATGAAACACAACACATGAAGATTTGGTAACACATAGAACCAGAACAATAAAAGCAGTTAATCCGCAGGCATACTATGACAGTATAAGTCGAAGGATGTCTCCGGAATATTTGAACGATTTCTCAGTTTCTTCCAAGCAATGGTTCTTCTCATCTCTAGTCCAGCTCTTAAATACAGACAACGAATATAGGTGTTTAGCCAGTCATAAAATTTACTACTAAACTCATAGATCGGGGACATAGGGGAGAAAGAAAAGGAATGGAGTTTAAAAGAGAGATCTGCAATAACACAAAGAAAATTACCTCAGCAACTTTATTCAGCTTATCCCTGACATTTTGTAGCAGTTGGGAAAGGTCACCATCCCATTTATAAAATTCGAAATCTTTGTTGTCAAGTATCATCTCAGCTACCTGATATAAAGAGGTGGGTTAAAGAAGCTTAAGCGTACTAGCTCATAGATCAGGATAATATTTATTAACCCAAGGATGTTGCTGGAGAGAAAGAACGCAAATGGTACAAGGGGAAGGACCATATAAACTGAGGGAAGTGTCTGCATTTAACATGTTACAAGATAAGCAGGCCTATGGGACATACAGTAGATAGAAAGTGGTCAGGTATACGAGATGGGGAGAATAACAATGAGAGAGATGGATCGAAACACCACGTGCTTACTTCTACACAGTGTAGATCAGGACTGAGTAATTTACTTTTCAAAACACATTTGAAGCTATATTTTGTTTACCTTCTTCCCAATCATCCGACCACCAGCTGAGTGGGCAAAATAAATGTTGTAGAAATGGCATATGAATGCTTGAGGATCTTTCTCAGATAAATCTTTAAGATACTCAGCATAAGTAACACCGGGAGAAGATGGTTCGGGAATGGCATAGCCTTGCTCGTTGAACCACTTTAAGTCCTTTGCCAATTTTTCAGACCTTTCCAATCCAGTGTCTCTGAATTCAGCATCTGCAGCAGACCAGACCAGGCATATCCACTTTATTTTTCTAGCAGTATCGTAAATCAATAAAATAACACACTTGAGAAACATATACAAGCAGACATACACGACATGAGCAAGTTAGGAACAGGATGGGATATTATAAACCATCTGAAAATTCGGATTTTAACACAAAGTTAGAACAGCTGATGCTTTTAAAGGCATTCATTTCTCAAGGATTAAACAGCTACAATTCAATCATCTAGGTTAGTCATAAAGTGCTTCAGTCTTTCTGTGAAAGGCTATCAAATCTACCTTCATCAAACCATTAGACCAAACAACAGAAGGGTGAAAAACGAAAAAGGAATAATTCTTTGTAAAGGATAGGTACATAACTCAAAAACTTTACCTTCAACCAGACACAGCATACAATCTGCATTCTTTAATTTATCATTCTCTATACGGAAGAGGAGATCACTGATTTAGTAAAGCAAAAGACACATTCAATCTGCATTGTTATATATTCTCCGTCAAATTGGGCGCAATTACTCCAAATTCACTCCCTTGTGTCATATAACAACATCTAACTACCATCGTGTAAAAAACTTAAAGCTTCATTTTCATCTTATTTTCCCTAGCTAAACCCCTATTTTCACACATGATCCTATTCTAAAATCAATCACAATACTACAAAATTATAGCATTAGTAACACTGCCACAACATTAAATCCTTCTTGATGTTAAAAAAACTTGTCGTTGAGCCCATCTTAAATCATATTAGCAAGCCTTCACCTAAACAAAACTATAATTAGTACTATAATTTTAAACAGTACAACATTTACAACTATGATATGACAAAATCCAAGAACAAAATTCTCCAAATCACCGACACAAATCATTCAAAGAAAACAAAAAAAAAAATACTAACGAAACAAAATTAAACCAATAAAAATAGCTAAACAGAAAAAGGGTACCCCAGAAAGAAAAGAAGCTTACAGCTAGGAAAAGCAGCCTTATCAATAATCCCTTCGAGCGTATCGTAAACCAGCTTGCTATCCACGAGGAACTTTAAGTACCCATCAACGCTCGGTTCCCATTTCGCCACGGACTGTTCTTCAATCTCTTTCACTTCTTTTTCTCCTTCCTTTGCCTGCTCTCTAGTATGCAATTTCATAGCCACGAACCTCATCTCCTCCACGAACCCTTTAGCCTCCCCAGGGTCCCTCTTCCTGGGCTTCTCTGCCGTCGTGGCCGATACGACAACTTTCCTAGTAACAATCCTGGGAAGTTTAACAGATTGAGTTCTGGAAAATGGGAAATTCTTGAGGAAAGAATTGGAATAGTAATTGGGAGTTGGTGGGGTTGTTAGGTTGGGCCTTTTAAGAAGGAAGTGGGATTGGGAAATTGGGGTCAGAGACGCCATTGAAATAGAGATTTCCTGCCAAGTTTTATATGGGATTCTTTTGGTTGTTCTGAATAGCGGTACAAAACTTCAAGCACTCGTGAAGCTAAGCCGATATAAACAGATTGTTTATAAATAAAAGAGTAAAGAATCTTAAAGGGTGAAACAGAGAAAAAAAAAAAAAAACGCAGGGGCTTCTTAAGAAATGGAGAGTGTAATGGGCAACGCTATGGGTTGCCTCTCGGTTGTTCTTATTCCCCCGAAGAAATCTGCCATTGCCTTGTTTTTGGACCTTGCTTTTATTGCCTTAACCAAAAAACGTAAAATATATATATTTGTAATTATTAATTATAAGGTTTTGTATTTTTTTTGTCAATTTCTGATTTTTGTAATATTAGTAATAATTAGATTTTATCTTTTTATGTTCGAAGTTCAACACTAATTTAACTTTTTTAATAAAATTACAAGTGAACAAAAAGTTATTTAAATATTAATTGTTTCACAAGGAGATATTTAATTGATTTACGATAATTTTTTCATTAACTCAATTAGTTAAGTAACAGAAAATATATTATAAAAATTCATGTATTAATAAGATTTTAATAATAATTTAATTTTTTATTAAAAAATGTTATAAATTAAATTACGTCAATAAAATTATAAAATTATTAAAAAAGTAAAGAAAGTTATTTGACAAATTAAAAATAATAAATATTTTAAATCCAGTTGCCTACTTTTTTTTCTCTATTTATAATAAAGTTATTTAATCCTTTTTTCTCTCTTTTACGTTCAAAGGTAAGTATTATTTTTTATTTATCTAAATAATTAAACTTTTTTTAATCTATTTTACTCACCCAAGTGGACGTGCATTGAACTAATTATGTTAAAACATAACAGAAAATGAAAAAAAAAAAAAAAGTTTATAATATCCATAAAGGGAAAAAAATTGGGCCGCAACAATACTAACTTTTATGGTTCTACCCTGGGATCCCAAAACCCAACCCAATACACCTACAAAAACCCAAAATGTTAGGCAAAATGCCAAAAAAAAAAAAATTCAATTATTTTATTTTCTCAAGTTTTTATTATTTGATATATATATGTGTAAATAAGTTCTCATTTTAAATGAAATATTTATATTAAAAATTTATTTAGATATTAATTAAAAATGAATGCTTCCTTTAATAAAAATTTGAACATTAAAAATTTATTTTGATGTAACAAAAGTATAGAATTTTATTTAGATAAAGTAGTAAATTTGAAGGTTTTTTCTTTTTATTATTTCAACCAAAAAGTTGTTAGCTTAGTTCTAATTACAAACTATAATATTTCTCTTTCAACCTAGAGTTATCAATAAGTCGAATTACCCATCCAATTCAATAAGTCTAACTTGCTTAGGTCAAGTCTTTAATATAATTTTTCCTATTTCGATTGACTCAATTTAACTTGAATTATCATTTTATAATAAAAAATATTTTTATTTAAATTTAATTATAAAAATATAAATATAATTTTTAATTTTTATAAATTTATAAATAATAATTCAACATCACGAGCCTTGAAAAAATCTTAAAAATTTTAATTGCTACCTCACTCATAAACACCTCTATTTAGTGCAAAGTTTATATATTTCAATTAAAGAGTTGGATATGTTGGTGTTTTATAACTAGAGAACAAATGTCAATCGTAAACTGACCATACCTCTCGAAAAATGTCTGGTTATATAAGATACTTGGCTCTCACACAAGAGACCAGGGTTGAAGTCCTGGCAACGGAATGATACTTTTTACATAAACCTTTTGCGTCATGATTTGTGAAAAGTGGAGTTACAATCACAATTCTAATTACAGTATACCAACCTAACTTAAAAAGTTGAAATAAGTAAAACAACAGGCAGGGCAACGGCCAAGGGGCGGACTAGTTCAATTCCCCTGTTACCAAAATGCAACTATTTGGCTGCTTGTTCCAGAACAGGAATCTTTTTCCATGTCTCGTCCAATCCCCTTATTTGAAGTGGAGGCAATGAAAAAACGCTAACAGTTGAGCTGCCACTCCGGATTTCCTTCAATACCCGCAATGCTGATACAGTGCTTTTCATATGTAGGCTCTCCTTGTAATCTATTCCCGCAACCCCTTTGGGCATTCTGAGCGGATCTTCAGTCTCAGAGGTAGAAGAAGATGACGTCGAAGGATCACATCCGTCATCCCCATTTCTTGCTGCTGCTGCTTCAGTTGAATCTGAAGCTAAAGCTGGCTTTTCATTCATGGGGAAGAGATGGTCCAGCATCGCCTCGCACTCTTTCACCAGCTTGTAAAGCAAGTCTGTTGTGTAGAAAGGCTGTTGCAATACCCTTCGAATGAACGGCAAGCGGATCAAAGCACCAGTTCTTTTGTCATACTTCTTCAGTATTTTCGCCAATCCTGTTTAGATAGACCATAGTGTTAATGATTTATCCACTTAATAATCATATTGTAATAAGTGAACCGCTCTATGTGTGTTTATGTTGAATAAATTATGACATAAAAAATAATATAAATGCGATATCAATATATGAACTATCGGATCATTAGGCTAAAATAGTATTATCAACTATGTAAAGCATTAAAATAAAGCAAACAAACAGAAGTATTGATGACAAAAGCTAAAGTACCTGTATAGTTAAGGGCGCTATAATTCTCTAATAAAACCATCTCGCCATGGAAGTCCACTATCTCCTTCCTAATGTTTATCATCTCTTCATTAGAATCCCTTGCCTTTGCCACACTGTCTTGTAATTCCTGCAACCCCAACCCAAAATAACTCATTAGTTGGGCATAAAATTTACCCAAAAAAAAAAATGAATAGCATTACGTCTCGGTCTTAGAATCTGTACCTAGAAATCTACCAAATCAACACTTCACTGTATCTGATAAATTTTACCTTGTTTTTTTTTTAATAACAATTCCTACAATCTTCTACTCCAGCAATCCAAATTAATTTTACATCCTGTTTGGTTACGGAGAAAACTGGAGAAAGAAACGAAAAAAAAAAATTTCTCCACAATCAAACAGATCGAAATCAAACCAGACATGGAATTACCTTCAATCTAATGATATATTCTTCCTCTTTCTCAACAAAAAACGTGTTGAATTTCTCGAGCTCATCTTCCAAAAGCTTAATGAAATCGGACTCCTCCCTAGACATACCGTAGCCGTCACCAGAATTTTCGTCGAATCTAAGCCGTTTATTCGGCCTCTCACCGGACTTAGGCTCAATAAGCTTCAATTTCTTCTTAAGCTCCTTATAAGAAAGGAACTTGTCCCGCCATTCAGGCAACGTCTCCCCGATTTGGTTACTGAGGCTCTTCCCAAATTTCATGGCGAAAACTTCTTTTTTTTTAATCTTAAAGTGATAATTGGCTGGTGAGAAACTGAGAGAGAAAGTGAGGTAAAACAAAAGAAGCAGGTGGGAATAGGTATGGGAGGGAGGAGGTGGTGTGGGGAATATAACGGAAAGGGGAGAATATTCGGAGGGTAGGACTGAGAATATCCGTCGGGTTTTTATAGAGAACAAAGTATATCTTCGGTTTTATTCCTTCCGAAAGGAGGGAGATGTAATTTTCTTATTTGTTTGTTTGTTTGGTTTTTATCTTTTTCGGCTATTTTCTTGGGGAATTAAAATTGGACACGCGGCTTCAACTAAGGCTTACAATTGGGTTGAGTCAGCTGGTTGTGAGTTGTGACCGATCGGCAAAGATTAGATATTTTGTTTGATGTGCGGTGGTCAATGAGCGATGTTTAACCATTTAAATTCAATTGCTAGTATTATTTTAGAGGTGTCCAAGTCACCAGGCTCGAAAAGTCGTAACGTTTATATCTGATTATCTATTCGATTCGATTTAAATATTTTATTATTTTATTATAAAAATAAATAAATAATAATTTTTAATTATTAATAATTTTTTAATGTATTATATTTTATCATATTAATATGATAAGATATTTTAAAAAAAAATGTTAGGCATCGATTAATAAGTCAAAAATTAAAAAAATTATAATTATTATATTAATTTTTTAATTTTATACCCTCTCGTTAAGTTGATAAAAAAAGAGCATATTCTATTTTTGTGCCTTTGTGCTTACGCTCAAAGATTATTTTTCCACTTGTGGAAACTCCTAATGCTTTTTGTTCTGTTCACAATTTTTTTTTTTTTTCTATAACGTGCGAAAAGGATATTTTTAGACCTTGTTTGAAAGCGGCCAGTTCTTGTAATACAGTGAATTAGTTTATAATAATTAATTATTTTATTAAATCAAATATATTATAAATTTTTATTTGTATCAGTTAAATCACTAAAATTTTAAATTATTTGAAGTAAGAGTAAGATAAAGGTCAACCACTTTATGCTTGAAAGTTAAGGGAAATCAAACTAAATGTTCCCTAAGATACTTAAGAGTATTTAAAAAAGACAATAGAGCAAAGTTTATGCGTGGTGAGATTATCTTATTAATTGTAAGATATAACGTATCCTTCGTATAGTTAAGACTTAAAGAAGCAAATTTTAATTGTACCCCCACTAAGGGTTTACAGCATGG
This sequence comes from Adansonia gregorii, assembly GCA_038382025.1. Taxonomy (NCBI): domain Eukaryota; kingdom Viridiplantae; phylum Streptophyta; class Magnoliopsida; order Malvales; family Malvaceae; genus Adansonia; species Adansonia gregorii. The sequence continues at coordinate 2,733,784 of JBBYHO010000016.1, read as the reverse complement.
TAACAAGGCCCAAAATTAAATTATCGAAAAGAATTATTTTTATTATTTTAACTTTTAAATTGTAATTTATTTTAATTACATGAATTTATCATCAATGATTCTCATAATAAATGATATGATTAATTTTCTGTGCCTCATATGTGAATGATTAAAATTTAAATAATATAATTTTTAATAATAAAAAAAAATTTAATCAAAGATATCTTGATGCACTTTTTAATATTATTATAAATATTAATATATTTATCAAATGGATTGAAAATGATGAGTAAGTTATCAATTACTGAATTTAATATAAAATTATTATTTTAAACAACATATTAACTTATTTTTAAAAATATCATAAAAGTACTTGTTAAAAAAAAATTCTTTAATAAATAGGTGATAATAATGGATAAAATGGCTATTAAATTACTCATTCAACCATGTTTAGTTTTGCATAATTATATATATTTTCTTTGAGCTTCAATGACATGTAATGATGATCACAACAAATATGAATAAAAATTATTGAAATACTTATTTGATTAAACAAATAATTAAGATTAGTTTGATTGTTTTATTTGATTAATTATAAAACTTCCTTTTTCAAAACACATTTAAAAAAAAAATCACACCCGATTTCGATCGGGCCCATATCTAAACCCTTGGACTCAACTGTTTCACTTGAACTGGACCGGATCAGCCCATAAATGGAACCCTAAAAACCCGATACTTTCAAGAGAAAAACTGAAAAAGCAGCGCATCTCCTGAGCAGGAAAGAGAACTGCGGAAAGCACAGTTTTTTTTTTAAATTTTTTCCTTGGCCAAATTACAGCGATCCCTCACCGTTCCCAATCGATATGTAAATTTCTTCACTAGAAACTTATCATCATTTTCCATTTTTCTTTTCGAAAATTTTCGTATGACTATTTCTAAGGATCGAATTTCATTACCTGTAAACGCTCTTCGCTTAGTTGCGGTCCCCTTGACCGTTTTAATCTGTATATCCTCCTAGGGTTTTTTATTTTTTGTTTTATTTAGAAACTAAGTAAAATATAATTTTTTTTTTAGGTTCCTATTGCTAATTTATGCTTCATTGATTTATTTCTTACCTGTGGAATATGATTCTGAGAGTTTGATGATATCTTAACTTTGGTTAAATGTGTTGGTATGTTTTCTATAGTTATGACCTATAACCTAAGTTATTATGTTATGGTTCAGTATGATTCAGGGAATTTGACGATATTTCAATTTGGATTATGCAGTAGTAAGTATGAAGGTGCGAGCATCAGTGAAAAAGATGTGTGAGTTCTGCAGAACCGTCAAGCGCCGTGGACGGGTATATGTACTGTGCACTGCCAACCCTAAGCATAAGCAACGACAAGGCATTTCTACGTTTGCTTCTGAAGGCACACTGGCTCCTATGTATGGCTCTCTCGTCTCTCCTCACAGTTGCTTTATTTTTCGTGTGTGTTTGTCCCCTTAATGGCAATTATACTGCATATATTTTGAAAGATTTAAACAAAGATGTTATTTGTTATCTGAAAATAATGCTGGTGCTTTTGAATTGTTGTAATTTCGTTAATTATCAGGGTTGGTTTGATAAAATTACACAAGGAACAAATGCACATAATTAACTTGGTTTTTTGAAAATATAGGCTGATATATTATTTCAGTTTATTTTTATTATTTTTTTTTCAAATATGATTCCATAATCGTTAATTAGGTATGCATACATGCTTGTGCAAGGGAATGTTTTTAGCATACAAAAATTTTTTTAAGCTTCTGCGCTCTGAGTGGCATGCATTTCCTTGGCCATCCTGTCGAAAACATTGAATTGGTGCTGTGCAAGTAAATGCTATTTCGTTATTACCGGTAACATCTAGGGGAACTGATGGCTTTTTTTCTTTAATGTTTATTGGTATAAATAGATTATTTCAGCACTTGTTTCAGCAAAACCAACCCTACCATCGAACTGAACTTTGTTACATGAAAATAACAATTATAATTATGTTAAAAAGCAAAATGTTAGTTTAGTTTTTTATTTATTTGAGTTCTGATCCTGTGCGCTTGGAGGAAGGTGTTTAAATATTTCTATGAAAGTATTCAATGTAATGAAATTATGAAAGTAGAACTCCATGAATATAGGGCTTGTTTTTATTAACTTCTCCATTACCAAAATTTGAGATTTGAATAATTTGTTATCTGTATTGAGGCAAATTTCGTGAATCACTACTTTTCTAAGCTCTTAGGTAATCAATTTTACTGTCAAACTTTTCAACTTTAAGCTCTTAGGTAATCAATATCTGATAGATCAAATGCAGTGAATCCTTTCAACTTTAAAACTTTTATGCTTTTATAGATTATAGATTTGCCAACTAAAAGGTGTGAGCTTGCTCCATTTATGGACTTTCTAACACCAGCACTGTTCATTGGACTATCTAACACCGGCAGTATTCATTCTCTTTGAAGAGATAACATAATTGAAACAAACATTTAGTTTACTGAAAATGGCAGGTGTGGGGGAAAAAAACACGAAGAAAACAGAGAAAAATTTCTTAATTTCCATACATTTAAGAAGGTTCCAAGTGATGTCTTCAACCACATCAAATCTTTAATTGCACCAGAGGATGTCAGTACTTGATGAATTGATAACATGATAATATGGCTAATAAGGACCCGATTGTCTTGCTGATAATTTGCCTGTTGATCAGACTCTTTTGAAGGCACAAAACTTTTGCAGCAATCTTTGTTGCATACGGATTTAGCTCCCGTAAGGAATGCCCCCAAAGCACTCTATTTGCTAGCTTGCCATCTTAAGTAACAGTTGCATCCAAGCTTTTTGTAAGCTTTAAGATTAACCTTAAATTTTAGACAGATATCGTCTTTATTTTGACTCCATAGCCGGCTGTCAGATCATAAGATTAGAAGCTGTTGAAGTCTTTGATTTAAGTTCTATAATTTCTTCTTTTCTTTTATCCTTTTTAAAGATTTATGAACTTTTAAGACTTATATTCCTTGTTTCTATTTCTTGTAACACACCAATTTGATGTATTACCGATGTACAATGCTCTTGATTAAGCCAATACATGCTAGTAGCTTTCTCTCATGTTGGGATTTTGATCTGATTTTGTTGTGTTTTACTAGCTAAATGGCTCACTACAGTTGGCCATTTGCTACTAAAATGCTTATCCTAGCCTATGAACGTTTGTCAATTGTGAATCTTTATTGGAAGTTTGGCAATCTTCAAATAAGCAATGCTTTGCTGATTTAGAAATGTGCTTGTTGAATCCTTTTCAGGACGACAGAGACGAACGTCAAGCGGCCAATTGTGCCCAGTTACAGCATGCGGCCAGGACTAGCATCCCTTCTTCCGAAAAAGCAAGAGCCATCTTCATTAGTGATTGGGTGGAGGGCTAACCTGGCATCTCTCATATTCAAACGTGGAAATTAGGGTAATCAACAGAACAGAGATATTAGAGCTGTGGACTTGCTGCTCACACTGATTTCCTGGATCTAGGATTCTATGAATTTGTTTTCAATTGCAATCATATTGGTGAATAGTGATGATAAATTTGGAACTATGGTTGGTATTTTGAGTCATCGTGATGCAGTCCTAAAACAGATGTTGGAACACAGATATAGTTGAGATGGCAGTGCCTTCGACTCTTCTCATGCGCTTGCTTGCATTTATGCGCACATCTTGGTAGTGCATGCCAATAAGAACCAAGAGCTATGTTTATAGTGCTCGCTTTGACATGCATACCGCCTTCACTTTCTTACGCTATACTTCCTGACTGCCATGGTCCAATGCTTCGGGCGTGGATGGGGTTTGCCCGTTGATAATAACTTTACCAAAAACCAATTATGCCACTATTATGGCTGCTGTACGTGGTTAAACAAAACGCAAGGATTCAGAAAACGGATTGAATATGAAATTGGTGAGATTTTTGGTCGTTTAACTTGTTGGATTGATTGATTTAATTAAAATTATTAAATATTATATGTTTCATTTCAATATTATAAAACATTAAATATAATTAATATACAATATAACTATGTATTGGATTTAATGAATAGATTTTAAAAGTGTAAATTAGAAGTTGGAGAATCAAATTTTCTTATTTATTAAAAAAAACTGAATAAAAAATTATAAAAATGATATTTTTTAGTTCAACAAAATTCTAATTTCGTCAAACATCAAATCAGCTTATAATTCTCATAATTGACTGGCTTGATGTAATGAAAGGTTAATATGCAAATTGGTGAATAAATAAATTTAAAACAATTCATAAAGACAACCATGGATGCATGCACGCATGCATGAGTTTTTTTTATATATAAATAAATAAATAATATTAAAAATGTTCAGATGAATTGGTTCTATTATCTGTATCCACAAAATATCAATGATTAACATACAAAGCTTGAAGCCTACTACCCTCACAGTCATATGGAATCCGTTTTTACTACCACTAGCAATCAATTTTTATTTTTATGTTATGAATTTTATTGATAAATATTTTTAATATGTTTTATTAAAATTAATTAAATTGTTATAATATTATTTTATATTAAATATATTAATTAATATGAGAACTTTAATTTAATCGTATATTAGTATAAAATCATTTTTTTGTTTTTATTCTTTCAACAGATAATGTTTATCTGTTATATATATTCTCTCTCGTTATACAACGCAGCTTTTACGGAAGAGAGAGAGAATCCTATCATTTCGTGAATTAATTAATGAAGTAATCGAAAACCAAAACAAAGAAAGAAAGAATAATTGACTTTACTTTCGACGCATCTTTTCCTTCATTCGTTTGGCCAAAAACCCAAGGCGCGTGCTTTTGAAACCCTTTCAAGGCCTTCTCTCTGATTAGTTCAACAACAGTTCCCCAAACCCACAACCATTCTCAGGTTCTCAGCTTCCACTATTCTCTTTTTTTTTTTTTTTCTTTTTCTTGAACTGCCCAATCAAACTCAAGCTGCATCAACAACCGCCACTCCCCAACTCCCAAAATATCATCCCAAACACCCAAAAAAATGACAATTTCAATTACCCAGTAATTCATTTCCGTGTTCCCCGATTTCTATTTCAATTGGGTTTTGACATCTTTGATTCGTATTATTGTTGTCGGCGACGGGCACTGATGATGATCGGGTGTTGTTAGATAGTTTCGCCGGAAAAAGAAAAAAAAAAAAGCATGCTGACTGATAATAGTTTGATCAGAACATTGATCGGTGACCTTCTCACTTGCATGGGGTAAGTGTTTGATTTCTTTTACTTTTTCATAATGATTTCATTGTTTATTTCCTTTTGGATTCTTTTTTGGGTTTTCATTTTTATCTATTACATGTTTATTTTGCATTTTCACCGCAAATACTAAAAGCGCGTTTTACGCTAGGAATGGAGTTGACTTGTTTTGAGTGTTGGGTTTTTCATATTATTGGATTTCTTTTTCGCCATTATTATTGGATTAAGAATATGCAGATTTTTTTCAATGTATTAAGGGAATGTTAATTAATATCCAGTGACTGTGGTCAAGCGAGGTTATATTTATTAAAAAAGTTTGTAATTAATGTCTTTATTTTTTTGAATTTAATAAAAGCAATGTAAAAAGTTTGTTTTAAATGGTTATTAGATAATCCTAACTGTATCTATAGGTACCCATTAATCTTCCTAATAGATATGAGAGTAAAATCTTCTGCTATTAGGGATTACGTACAATGACCTAATTGTTTATGTGCTACATGTTGCTACTTTAAACTGTTTGATTGGATAGAACAAAATTGTGAGTTAAAAGATATGTGATGTTAGTCTTATATTTGGAGTAGAAACAAGGGGTTTTTTGGGTCAAACTTAATATGCTTTTATGCTTTTCAAGGTTTTACTATTTTGTAAGGATGGAACTTTAGTACCATAAGAAGATGGTGATATAGTAAAGAGATTTTTTGAGGGAAAAGTAGAAAATAGATAAAACCTTAGAGGTTGACTTACCTGTTACTGAAGCTACTGCTAGTTCTCCTCTTCACAACGAAACTGACTTTAGTTTGTCAGTCTAGTTCCTCTAGGAATCCTTGAAAGGGCCTAATCTCTTTTGACCAAAGGAAAAGGTCGTTGGTGCGTTACATTGTCTTGTCAAACTGGATTGCATGTATGGCTGGATTTAGCTGCTTTCGTATGCCAAGGCATTTAATTCTATAAATGGGAAAGAAGGTTTCTAGTCCGCCTAGATTAAAAAGGGAAAGATATTTCCCAAGTGGAACCTGCACTCACCTTGAACAGTCACAAAGTTGCGAAAGAATCTGTTGTTAACTTCATGCCTCCTTCACTCTCCTTATAAAAGATTGTCTAGGAAATGATCATGTAGAATATAAACCCTTGGTTTCACTTATCTTTAAATGCCATTATCTTTTGACCTCTTCTAGTTCCTTCGTGACTTATTTTCAAAAAAATAAGCACATAGTTACAGGGTACGATATGTCACGCTCCTTATTTTTGTATTTTTGGGCTTAAATATGCGGTAAAGAAAATCATTATGAACTGCACTTTATTTATGGGCTGGAAGTTAACATTTTTCGAAGATGGGAAACCAACTGTAATACTATTTCTTTATGAAAGTTTTCGGCTCCCAAATCGGTAATACATTTTATTCCCTTTTTATAGCTGATCTTCAACTTTCTTCATTTCATTGATGGAAATCAGACATGCGAAGATGTCTAACAGAAGAAGAGTTCTTTTCATTTATTATATTTTCGACTATGATATCATTCTTCTTGGAGATTATAGCTGGCAAATTGCTTCAGGACGTAGGTTATGAAATGTTTCCTTGAATATAGAGCGGTCCTACGGTTATATTATTGATGCAGTCTGGGCTGTGTAACTTGGGAGTTTCAGTGATAGACTTCTATTCCTGGAAGATGAAAAAGGAAAAGGGAGCATGTAACTTTCTACAAAAGTTTTTGTTGAAAATGCTGAAACCTTTTGCTTTGGGTCTTAGTTCTGCAGTTGCTTCTTGCTACATGTTATATTACGTGCATGGTTTAACCTGGTTTTTAGCAGAGCAGTGGTTGTTTTGGATGCTGCACTAAACCTACGCCGGTTATTGCTGTGGATCAGCCATCGAAAGGATTGAGAATTCAAGGGCGTATAGTAAGGAAGCCTAGCATTTCAGATGATTTTTGGAGCACCAGCACATATGATTTGGAAAACACTGCTGTTCAATCTCAAAGAAGCTTGTCGTCAATCAGCGCATCAAATCCGACTCCAAGTCAATACAATAGTGCCAGTGGCATTGCCAACCATTCTGATTTTGTAAATCAGGGCAAGTTTTATTTACTAATAAATTCTTTGTGATCTCCACAAGCTATACGAAACCAAGCGCAGATAATTGAAATTTTATTCATGAACTTTGAGATTCTTAAATTAAATTGGGCACTGACATATTTTTTTAATTGCAGGTTTTATTGTCTGGAATCAGAACAGACTCCAATGGATTGGAAGTAGTAGGCATAGAAATCATACTCAACAAAATCGAAAGCCCAAACTAAGGTAACTCATTATTTAGACATTTTGTGCTTCAAAACGATAGCAGTTATCCAGTAAATTTTTGGAGCAAGGTGCTGTTCATCCGTTAAAGTAGTCGCCAATTTTTTGGACTGTTTCCTATAGCAACATAAATTTTTGTCTCAATTTAGTAACATTCCTTGAGAAAGAATTGAAGTTTTGCTAGCTTATACCATTCATGAAAAGAATACACGTTTTGAGCTACGAAGAAACCTCGAAGAGGCCAGACTAAGGCCTAATTGGAAATCAAAAGTATTGTATTAGTAGTTTCTGTTGATCCTACTTATGCTTGATCTCCATAATGTTACATTGTTACAGTTGGAATGCAACTTATGAAAGTTTACTAGGGACCAGGAATCCATTCCCCCGGCCGATTCCCCTTTCTGTAAGTCCACTGTGTGTGCTGGTGGCTTTTTATATTTGCTTTTGCTGCCTTCTAACCATGTCTTAATTGGCAGGAAATGATTGATTTTCTGGTGGAAGTATGGGAGCAGGAGGGATTGTATGACTGAAAGTTAATATCAAATAAAGAAAACAGTTTCAGTTTTTTACTTTGCATAATTGTCTTTCTAATTTTGAAAACTTAGGAGCAATTGTATATAGCTGTGGGGAAATGAAGAAGCAACGATATGATCAAGATAACAGTTTCTATTTCATTTTTATAATTTCATAATCCA
>JBBYHO010000016.1:2691685-2701984 GCA_038382025.1 Adansonia gregorii | reverse complement strand
TATATATATTAATAGCTCAATTAAACCCATTCCCAACCCAAATCTATAACCATTAGCCCAAGACCCAATAAACCGATTTGACCAAACTAACCAACCAAATCGATCAAAATTTAGTCGGTTCGGTTAATTCGGTTATGGTTAAAAATATCGGTCGATTCGGTCGGTTCCTCTAACTAAGTCGGTTAATTTGGTTTGAAAGTTTTTTGACCGAATCGACTAAATGCTCACTCCTAATTCTGAGAAACAATTTCATATTAAAAAAATAAAAGGAAAATAATTGCAAATTCATTATTGTTATTAGACTAAAGTGGACTAAATGAAAAGTTTAAGCATATAAAAAGTAAAAATAAAAAAAAATCTCAAATAAAACCCAAGTTTAATTCTATGGGTTCATTCAGCCACATTAATCGATAATATTTAATAAATTTTTTAAAATTTAAATTTTAATATTTATAATTTTTAATTTATTATATTTTCAGATCGTGTTTTTTTTATGCCGAAAAACAATCAATAAAAAGCTTAAACCCAGAGCCTTAAAGTGTCTCTAAGCTTTAGAAAACTTGGTTTGGCGATAGCATGGACACAAAAATGAGCTCTTTCGGGAAAAAGTCAGGGTTCCTCAAACCCTAACCTAGGCTTTAACATATGATTGAGGAGCAGCTGCAGATCCATTGTTAATATGCCTAAGGGTGTGTGGTTCCACTTAATAAATAATTTAGCTAATATAGGATTCATTTGACCTCACATTTATAACAAATTTTTATTTATTTACATATCATAATTATCGTAATTATCTTTATAGTATTATATTATTTATATAAAATTTGACATATTAATAATTTATATTATATAAATTTTAACACACTTATATATTAATAGTGATAGTATTATTTCTTATATCACATTATTGTGTCAATATCATGGAACCAGTAATGTCCCAAATCATCATTTCTTGAGTGCTATGAAACAAGTGCCAAATTTGCGTCATTGTACTTTTTTTCCCTTGTTAAAAACCGAAATGGAAACCTTCTCTTTGGTTTCTTATTAGTTAAATCGAGGGTGAAATTTGAATGGAAGACTTACTATCTCAGCCTCAGTTATGATTTTTCTTTTTTAATTTGCTTGAAGATTAGATACCAGAATGGCAGAAAAAAGTGAGAAAGAGGCACAGATTTCCCCTAAATGCTAAAAAATATTCATTTCACACAAATATTTAATGATAGCCGTAGGTAAGGAAAGGTAGCCCAGCCCAGTTGGCTAAGAGTAGATCGGCTACGACTACTTGTTTCTGATAACTCCAAATCTTTGATTCTTTGAAAACTGTTGCTACACCCTTTTATACAAACCAGCAACTACGCCAAATGGTGATTTCACATCAAAAACAAATTAAAGACAAGAGGCTCCATTTGCAGCTTGAAGATGGAGCTTTAATCTGAGTTTATTATTATACTTTTACATACTTGCAGTTTTATATCATATCACTGAATAAAGCCAAAAACATTAACACATGACTCTTTGCTACAAAGAAGGATCTAACATACAACAAGGGTAATGGACCTGCCTCAACACATAGGTTTCAACTTTCAATGGAAGGGGGAGGGGGGAAAGGAAAATAAGTAGATGACGAGACAAACAAGCTATATATATCAACATGGAGAAATAAATTCTTCAGATCCTGCATCCGCCAAGGAATTCACGATCTACAAACCTGGAAACTCATATGTATGCTGCACACAATTTTATAGCAAGACCACCAGGTTGGTGAAGCTTAGCCAATGAGGCATTGCTTCCTTTGGCCTATTTGCAACTCACTGATTCGCATCACATCCATAGAAAAAGAATCAGTAAGTGATTGTCCTAAGAAGACTGGAACTTGTAAGACCCTCCGTTGGTTTCCAGATGATATTTTCTAGCTTAGCACAGAAATTCTTGTAGAACTGCCAAAAGGAAACATAAGTAGAATATCACTAATTGCACATACGCATTCCTTGAAAATTTACTGTCAGATATTAGACAAGAAAAAGCTATCAGCATTAGACGATATTATATGTGTATAAAGAAAACTTTTAAGAAAAGTCTATGAGCAATTAATTGGCTGGTTAATACATCCTTATAAACTTTTGGAGAACTATAAGGCCTGGCTTGCTATAGGCCCATAGCCCATAGGGTAGAGAGTTAAGAATCAAGACTAGCCACATGCATATTGTATCATGAAATGGAAAATTACAGAGATAATACTAGAAACTAAAATGAATCTGCAGTAAGTTCACTCTTGGTCCATAAAACAGCCAGAGGAAAGGTTAGAAAGAGCTATTTTAGTCTCAGGCAAAATTGATTGATAGCTCTGGCCTAAATGGTGCAAGGTAAAAGTTGGAATCGATCAAGATGAAAATGGCAGAACGAAAAACAACTAAGAACATACGAAAATACATAGCAACATTTAGCTTTTTACTGGAATCTAATGAAAATTAATCCTTCTGACAAGCCAAAAATGGTTGAATTGTAGCTTTTTGGGAACAATTTGAGAGAATCGACTCCACTAGACAAAAGATTGAGTGCAGACTCATTAGAATGACAGAAAATCTCTTTACCCTACTCTACTTTAATCTAATTTGTATTGCATATAACCTGTAACATACGGTTAAGAGAAAACTAACAGTAACACAACGATCGTAGAACTGTACCATAGGATGTCTAAAATATGAGGAGCAAGACACAAACAACCAACCTTGTGATATCCAAGCGTATCTCCAGCAGCTTTTCGAACATCAACCATGAACAGTGATGGTGCAACTTCAAAAACCTATATAAGACAAATAAAACTAACTTTCAAACAAAAGTCAAATTGAAATTCACCTGCCAACATAAAAAAACACATTCATTAACAAATGAAACAAAAGTTCTAGGAATTTACCTCCAGGACAACCGCAAATTGCGCAACCTTATTTGCAGATATTCCCTCAAGTCTTGTCTGTGGTTAGAAGTAAAGAACAAATTTAAGGAAAAATAAATAATATAAAAAAAAGTACACTTGTACAGTAATGTTCTTTTGCGATATGAAACATGATGTTCAATCAAACAACAGGGTGACCCCAACATCACCTACATTGCTACGAACAGAAAGAAGTTAAATTAACTAAGAAACTGTTGTTTCCTCACTTAAATCTTTTCCATTCATAGCATTATGAGGCAAAGGGAATGAGTACATTGTGCATGGCTGCACATCTTCAGAAGCTGGAATTAGATTAACGGAATAATTTCTGAAAGTTTCTTTGAGAAGTATACAAGTTCAAAGTTAGCTACGTGCCTATCACAAAGGAGTCACTTCAATGGCTTCTCTATCAGCATTTTAGCATGCCTAGGTAGTTTTTATCTTCTTTAGAGGAAAACCATGATAGCACAAGAAACAAAGAATAATTTAGGCGAAAAGATAAAATTGCTTCATTTTGTGGAAAAGCCTTTAAAGCATACCAGTAATGAACAGCTACCTGCATTTTGTGAATGAAGATATGTCTACAAAGTCATACCTTGTAATTACGTGTATGAACCTTGAGACCCATTGATTCTGCAACAGCTTCAATACTTGAGATTATAACTCTTGCTGGTTTGCGTGATACAAAACGAGTTTGCCTTTTTACATAATCCTGCCAAAGAAAGAGTATTGTTGATAGCTTGTACACCAGCATTAAACTGTATAAAAATCTCATTCTCTGAATGCAAATTATCAGCAAACAGCATAGACAGGCATTGATATCATAAAAAAAGAAGAGATTATCATCCCATCATCCTTTCTCATTCTAAATATTATGCAAGATAATAGCAACTAAATACACTTTTCATTGTTTAAGTGCATAACAAGCAATGAAATTATAAGCTATAACTAACCAATAATCATGACAAAGAGAGAATTGATCATTCTTTGAGGTCAAGTAAAATAACACCAAAGATAAAATATCAGCAATGCTAACTTCTGAAACCACAAAAGTACAATAAATTGAATGACAAACTAGGAATCAGCAAGGACTAAGAATTTATCACCTCTCAGGTGAAGTAAAATAACACCAAAGATAAAATATTAGCAATGCTAATTTCTGAAAACACAAAGTAAGGACAATTGAATGACAAACTAGGAATCAACAAGGACAAAGATTCCATACTGCAACAGGTTATACTGACTTATAATGTTTTACCTGTTGCCTGTCAAACAAAGCTGACAGATTCAAGCCTCGGGATAGCGTAATCATCTCAAACGCATTCATTATCAGGGGACCCACCTCATCGACCACGGCATGCTCAGATACACACTGGTCCTGCAGAATATTAGTGATTATTCAGCAAAGAGAAATATGGCAGAGAATAAAAGCCAGAGAACAGGCTTCTCAAGGAAACAAGGCTGCATTTAACATGCTTGACTCTAATAACAAGCATTAATAGTGACATGACAAAAATGAAAAATCTGTAAGCTAGCAACAGAAGATGTCTTAGGCCAAGAAGAGGAATTACAATACAAAGAACAAAAGAATAGATTCCCCACCTCAATGTCATCGAAAACTGCACGGACATCATCCAAATTCACTTCTTCTTCTCTAGGTCTCACAGGCATGTAATGCTTCCGAAACCATGGATCCTTTTTAATTCCCTCAATTTGAATACGCTGCAGTTATAAGAGGAACCAGTTCAAAAGTGGTTCAGAAACATCAAACAAGCATCAAAACAGTTACTAACTTTGAATCATTCACCTTACTCCATCTAACTAACACCTACCATCATATATCGAAGAGTTTGGCAAAATAGTTACAAATGGTATCATTTTAGAAATAAAATAAGACCAGATGTAATTAAATTTTATTCTTTGATTCTCATGCCTAAACTACCTGCATTTTATAAAACTTGAGGATTTTTCATGTAAAAGCAAGTTCTTGGGCTATTTATTTGATAATTGCACCGGCAGTGCTTTGTCTGGGGGATCCTGATCTTCGGGTTGTTCGATATACCGAACATCCACCGGATCCTAGAGTGGTAGACATCAAAGCATTCTTGAGCTTAGAAATTGCATCTAATAGGATGCCAAAGCCAATGCATTGAATAGTTCAAATATGTGGAAAAAACATTAGGCATTGATGGAAATCAGGATAATGCAATATATATGATGTGTTAATGACAGCATTCAAATAAATAAAAACTAGAGCTCACCAGTAAGCTAAATATACTCACAGTTTTAGGATTGGGATCAAGGATCTTCTGTATTAATGATTTTGCCCCAGGAGAAAACCAAAATGGACAAAAAAATTGGCCAGCATTAATCTGCACATTGACACAAACAATAATTGGAAGTTTCACAGGTATATCAGCGAACTTACTAATTGCTTCATTGGTAAACATTAAGTTCAATTAAGGTTGTTCCTCTTAAGAAACACCAAATGGTAGGAATTTACAAGAGTGACAAATAAGTACATATTGGGGTTTGCAGCCTCCATTATTCGATATGCAAAGACACATGAATTTTAGTTTCAGCACCGGACGAAAGTCTGACAAAGAAAATTATAAGAACAAAATAAAATACAAAATGGGAACATAGATACGATTGCTAGTGCTCATTACAACTCAAAAGATGGAGTAAAAGCTGCGGGAGCATTGCAACATAATTGTAGACAATAGCTGAATAGCAGTCTGTTTACATATGTTGGAAAAATTATTCACTCATAACAGAGAAGTACATTGCAAATTAATTATGTATAAATTGTCAACAGAGCAAAAATTATGGTAATAACCTTCTTATACAAGGTTGGCAGGTCTATCTCATCAAATGGGAGATACCCAGCCATTACAACAAAGAGAATGACTCCACATGACCACACATCAACAGCCGCACCATCATAACCCTCATTGCCAAGCACCTGATGAGCAATGATTCCTGTGAGAAATTCGACTAAATAACAGAAACCTAAACATAGGCATGTCTCTAAATGTACTGATCCATGTTTAAACAAAAGTATGCAACTTGCTTCTGGTTTACAGTCATGACTAGCTCTCAACAACTAAGAAAAAGAAACAACAGAAAATAGTGACTTGTCATGATGACAAACACAAACTCAACAACCATCAATAATAAAGATATCTAACAATTTATGTGGAAGATAAAAATATCAAAAGGTATAAACTGAAAAAAAGTTTATAGGCAAGTGCTTATCAAGAAAAACCCTTAAAGTCTTAACCAGTTTTCCTTGGTTTGCCATTCTACAATTTATTCAGCAGTAAACGCTGGTATCCTTAGCATCTCATTCTCAGCCCTTCTCCCCCTTAACCAACTAAAGGAAAGAAATCCTAGCAAAAATTGCAAATTAAAGAAAAGAATATTATTTTAGGGATCTTATCGGTTTATGCATAGTCATAGCAGGTGTAACATAATGCTGATTAATATTTATTTATTGACTCAAGACTCGTAATAATTGATAAAAAAGTATAGTTAACAATGGATAATGATTTGATAGAGCAACAGAGCAAACACAGTGAAGTGAGAGATCACTTATTAAAATAGCTGCATACAAATGTAAGAAGTCGTCTGGGATCAAACCTAAGGAGACATAAATGACTCGGAAAATTGGGCTCTGCTTGTCTGGTGCATGACAATAAATTGCCAAACGTGTTAGAATTTGATTTGGATTTGTCTACATTATTTAGTGGCATTGACACATAGAGAATATATATATATATATATATTGTAAGCAAACTCCAGTTCAACATGTAAGAGGCAGCAATAGATAACAAGTAATTTTGACCAAAGTCAAAAAGAAGAAAATACATTATATTTCGGAAGACAAACACAGCAGCAAAGCATACTAGACAATAAAACAAAATTTGGTGCATAATCCTTAAGTTGCTTGAAGGAATTTACCTCTGGTGCAAGATAATTTGGGGTTCCACATGTCGTGTGGAGAAGTCTGTCCCCCTGCTCATGGACATGAAAATATCATGAGAGAGAGAATGAACAAATACATGGGAAGAAGAAGTCAGTACACTTACTTGCTGGAGTAACGCACTAAGTCCAAAGTCAGAAACCTTCAAATTTCCATGAGAGTCAAGAAGAAGATTTTCAGGCTATAAATTACAAATGAAAAGAAAAAGTTGGTCAGTATTATCATAAAATCATTGTTTTTCAAAGAAATTGAATTCAAATTATTGCACCTTTAGGTCTCTGTGGTATACACCCTTACTGTGACAATGAGCAACAGCATCAATAAGCTGTTGAAAGTATCGCCTACATTCATTCTCAGGAAGTCTTACACGGTGAACCTGCAGAAAGAGTTAAAGAGGATATAAATGTTTCCCAGGGAGAAAACCAACAACAACAATGGCAGGGAAAACTTTAAGAAATTAAAATGGATAAATAAAAAAAAAGCTGGAAATAATTAGGAGACAGGAAATGCCTTACAATTTTATCAAAGAGTTCTCCTCCACTCACAAACTCAAGAATAATATATATCTTTGTCCTACTTGCCAATACCTAAATTTAAAAAATTAAAAAAAAAAGGTGCAAGGTAAAAGATCAACAATTTAAACAGAAACATCAATGTATGATTTACATTATTAAAAGCATAAACATACCTCGTGCAACCTAACTATGTTAGGATGTTTTACAATCTTCATTATGGATATCTCTCTTTTAATCTGAAACCAATAAAAAAAAGAATATAAAACCCAAATAGGGATTAACCAACTAATTGGCGTAGAGGCAGAGATTCATTTGGTAAGTGGTAAGCAAAATGCTTTGACAATTTCGCAGTTAATAGAAGCTCTCAAATATTATGCAGCTAAATATTTAAATTCCCTAGGCTTGGATTTGAATGAACAGGGAAGCATGAACGCGAATGAACAAATATCCTCCCCTAAGCAGGCTGCAGGCGGAAGGTTTCTCTAGTTTTGGATTTATATTAAACTAACATAATTTAGAGGGAAAAAATAATTTCAACTTTCCAGAAACCCTTGATCGCTTAATTTCTGAAAAGTGATGTGATTTTTTTTTTTTCACTAATAAGGTTCAAAAGCCAAGAGAAAATTAGCTATTTAGCTTATAAGCAAGATTTTTCCACTCGAGTAGCATCCTACTAATCCAGAGAATTTCATTAACAATCCTGTATCAAGAAGTGTCCCTAAAACAGGTCCAAGCGGCAGAAATGAGAGTTATGGTGAGAAATAGCAAGGACTATAAGAAATACCGGAGTAAAAGAGAGCATGAAAATAGAACTAATCAGAAGAATAGAAAGAAATTGCTCCTGATACTGAAAATCATAAACTGCATAAATATAATGATTTTGAAATCAAGAATAGAGTAATTTCAATACTCATTCTATAATTACAGCAAACTAAGCCAGCTCTGTCAGTGCGGAAGCAGCATTAAGTGCGACTTTAACTGAAGTTGTTTCCTCATGCATTGCTTGTCTGAGAATCAAAAGGCTCATATTGAATTGAATATCGTTCCAATCACCATCCAATTTTGCGGAGAATTTGCAGGATACATTCTTGTGGTCAATTTGCTACTTACATTCAACGCAACAATACCGTCTCATGGGTTCTTTATCGCAGCATGTCCCATAGCCATAATCTTACCAACCACAATTCAAGCACAAAACGTAAAACAGCCCAAATACAATTTCAAACCAAACAATCAAAGGCAGAGCCAGTTTGGTTATTAGCAGTAATTTCAGTTGCTTTATGAAAATTAGGAGACAAGAATCATTATTTTTCAACTAGTTCGCTAAACAAAACATTAGCAGTTCCATATAACAATGAACATGAATTACATGCCAAAGGATTTTAGGGATCTTTTTGAAGAATTAAATAAATACCTGATCAACCATTCCGTGCTTAAGAATGGTGGTTTTGGCCAAAACTTTCACAGCCACGCTCTCTCCGGTTTCTGTATTCTTCGCAAACTTAACTTTGGCGAATGCTCCTTCGCCAATTGTACGCCCAACCTCATACTTCCCTATTTTCTGTGTTCCTTTTTTCATCATTCTTCAACGCTCATTTCACACCAAATAATTTACACCTGAAACCAAAAAGAAAAAGAATTTTCGAGAATTACAATATACGCTTTGTTGGCTACTCCATACTAATAGGGCTGATAATTTAATAATGTTATCTATATTTAATTAGAAAAAAAAAAGCAATTTCTGTTTGGCTGCTGAGAAATGGAAGGAAAAACAAGGAAAAAATAAGCGCAGAGTTAAAAGTTTTACTAACAAAACAAGAATTTTAAGTGAAATTGAATAGTAAATCGATATGAGAATAAGGAAATTAAAATACAATAATGCAATTACAGAAGAGAAAATGCGAATAATTAGAAGAATATTACGGCAGAAAACTTACAGCAAGAAAACTAGTAAAGTTTTAGCTGAGAATTTTCAAGGAAAACAGAAAAGAAAAAGAAGATTGGCGGAGGTTCTGCGAGGAATTCGCGAGAGCTCCGTCGGTAAATTGATGGCTGATCAAAGTACGAAAAGCAAAGAGAAATGGAAAGCTGAAAGTCTTGTTTTAATTTTATTTTGTTAATACATGAGTTGCTTTTATTAATAGATTTTTCTTGGTCTAAATATAATAAAAAAGTATGCGAACTTTAACTTCCTATAAGTTATTTTAGCACTTTACTTCTTAATGCACACATGAATAAGACTTCATCTTTCTACTTCCCAAAAAAAAAAAAAATTTATCTTTTAATTTCCATCTAAATAATTTTTATTATACTTTAAAATAAAATTTTAATTAAGTATAAGTTAAAAGATAAAAAATTATTTAAATAATGATAAAATTACAAAAACTTATTAAAAATGAAAAAAATTAGGAATTTTTTTTTATATTTTAGCCTTATTTCAAAATAGATCTTAGAATTTTTTTTAATTTATAAATTGAAATTAAGCTTTATAAGTATAAAAATTTTAAAAATAATGTAAAATATATTTAATAATTTAATTTTTAAAAATTATTTATTGTACAGATACAAATTAAGAAGAAATAAAAAATAAAAAATTTATTTTTTTAAATACTTTTTTTCTTTATATCGAGAAAAAAAATACTTCCTTTCTCTAAAAGAATTTTAAAAATATATATAAATTTTTTGTAAAATAATTATGTTTTAAAATAAAGTAAAGGATCTTCCTAAATTTTTTTCTTATCTTAGGGAGACCAAACAAGCACGTGATATTGGATAAATAAGGAGATTCAAAGATTAAAATTTTAATTTCATATTCATTAAATATTATTTTTTAAAAATAATTATATAAAATAATTTAATTAAATTTT
>JBBYHO010000016.1:2662029-2672990 GCA_038382025.1 Adansonia gregorii | reverse complement strand
TCCAAATTTCAAAAAGCGCTGAATTTTCCAGATTTTTGAAGCTGTTCAAACTAATTTATCATTAATGGCCTACAAAATCAGTTGTCCTTGCTAGTAGCCAATGCTAAACATTACATCTGCTACTCTTGCATTGTGTCCAAGATATTGATCCAATCAAATTTATTAGTTGAAAGTGGAAAGGCCACTTAATCATCTCACAATAGGAAAGTACATCGAACACAATTTAGCTTAACTTGTGTAATCATCTTTCAAAAATAACATTAAAGAGAATTTAGAATTTGAAATCGTAACATTTGCAATCCCTTCATCCATCCGCAACTTCATTCGTTAAAATATATATATATATATATATATTGCTTTCGTGATTTCATCCACAAAATGATGCTTTGGGAAATTAGGCCTAGCTGCCCCTGAGCTTCAATAATTTGGCAAAGGGACCTGCCAAAAACTTTATTTTTTTTTTCTTTCTTTTTTAGTAGGTGAGCTATCAACCATACTATCCAACATAGAGGTAGACTAACTAAAAGAGTGACCAATTGTCCTTAAAAATTGCTGGTTTGAACATGAGGAAATTGAGTGAAGAAACTGTTCCTCTGTCTTCAAATTTCTTACCCAGTCTGGCTTTATTCTATAGACTCCCACCATTTTTAATTCTGCTTTACCTTCAACACCACCATTTTTGCCTTGCCCTTGTCAGAGATGTTCATATCTAAAATTTATTAGCATCTAAAGAACACCGAGGAAATGACTAGATAGCTTTCATTCCAAGTTAATTTTAGTTCTGCTTCTAAACATGAATTTTTTTTTTATTTCTTCTAAAAAATTTCATTTAATTAGATAAGAACAAACAACGTAATAGTCTGATTAATCTGGAAAGAAGAAGAAAAAGTTATAGCTTAACTGGAACAAAAAAGTTACTAAGCTGATATATTCATCAAATCCCAAACAAGTTATTGGGATTTGATTTTAGTGTTCGTCCTTAGCTCTCATTGAACTCTGCCTACCTTTGCGGGATGGTGTCCAGTTTTACTCAAAATATTGAAAATTTTCGTAAACATGAAGCATTTGATTTTAGTGTTTGTTAAGGATTGAATTTTAATTATTAAAATTAAGATTTTAATACTTTATCAATAGGTCATACGATTTTTGGCAGAGGTTAGCTGGGACTGTTAAGGATTGGACTTTGGTAACTAAGTGTAAAATGAAGAAGTAATTACTCTACCAACAAACAACACCATTGTTGCCAAAGGTCAAAGAAAATCTGTGTTTGATTTAGTTAAAAACACAAATAAAAAGATAGTTGGGCTAGTAATAAAGTTTCCTTTAGCCCAATATCATTCTCCAATTGGGCTTTACAAACTCAGCGCATGAAAAACATGGGCTCAATAAATGGACCAAGTCAAAAGTACTGGAGATAACATACTCTTAGATTAATCTTCTAAAGATGTAATAAGAAAGAATTGAAGTCCTTTTCTTCTTTTGGCCAAGAAGTCCTTTTCTTGAGTTTATCCTCTTTTTTTAGTTAAAATTTGTTTCTCCACAGCTTTAAAGGGGCATTTGTTTGTATATGTGTAAAATAAGAACTCGGATATTTGTTTCTTCATTTGGCTCACCAATTTTTCCGAACTAATCAGGGTCGCACAGGGCATAACATTGGACATGTTGTGGGTAAATGGACAAATGGCAAGACCTTCATCTTCATGGTTGGATACATTTCTTGGTAAGGACTGAAAGAGTAAGATCTTTCGTGAAAATTGAAAAAAAAAAATCAATATTGCTGCCAACATTGCCTTTAATCTTATATTACTTCTGCAGTTTTCACAACCATGATGCCACTCGAAGTCATCATGTGGCCGAGGTCACTATGCCTATAGGGAAAGCTTATCATCAACTATGTACCACTGCATTCCTTGGCAGAGGTATTTTTGTTGTGGAGGAAAATACATAAAAAAGATATCTTGTTACACTATCAACAACGTCGGAGAGTGGAATTCTGCTTTATCTCTTTGAATGTTGTGGTCGCGTCGGCGCCTTTTGTGTGCAGTGCACTTACCTCCACCGTATTTTATCTCCCTGTTGACTTTCCAGATTTAGATAACGATCTGTCAGTGTCATGACACATTTTCTTCATTTTCCTTGCTCTCACTCACTGCTCCCGTTGCTTTGGTTGAACTTGAACTTTAATAGTGCCCTCCCCCCCCCCCCAGCACATACCACTTTGTTTCATTATTTACGGTTTACGGTTGGAGCGTCCAGTTGGGAACTGCCACAACTTCAAACCTGATCAAAATGTTGTTTTAACTGCGAAAAGATAAAAAAATACGGTGCTACAAGAAGTTCAGTTAACAGGCATTTTCTTCGAATAATCCCAATTCCCACACGTGATGTTCTATTATATATAAATAAATTAAACGAGTCCTAGTAGGATATCCCCACTGGAACCCGCAAAACATTGCGGCTGGGGAATGGCTGCTCAAAAAAAAAAAAAAAATTGGAAGATCTAGTCTGGTTGACTGGTTGGAAACTCGACTTAGTAATTTCTTTCTTATTCAGCTGATGTTACTGTGGTGGTGGTGACAGTGTGGGTAATAACATGAGGTGAAACTGAAAATGCATTGAGAATTTGAGATAAGAAAAGAAAACAAAAATAACTATTATCCCTAAAAAATGGGAGATAAACTCCATCAGCGGTCAGCCATTGTCTTTTTCACTCGAGGGGAGAAGGAATAAGATGGCTTACCAACCAACACATCTTTAAAGCTTTGGTGGAGTCACCCCACTACACATCACATGGGAATGAGTTAGACCCTGCCAAGTTTAGAGAGGAATCTTCCCGAGAAAACTTTTAAGCTTAAAAAGGGTCCAAAATGGGATAAACATGCACCAAGTTAACATTACCTTATCTGAGAAAATAAAGGTGAACCATCACCAATTACAACTTTCAGATTTAAAGGGCTCTTTAAACATTGATGAAGGGCATGGCACTCGACTCAGAACCCATAATGAAGTAATCCTCAAAGCAAGCAATTCATCTTTGAGGATTAACCGAACACCACTGGCATGAGCACCCCATCTGCCTCACTCGGTCACTCCCCCATTTGAAGGAATATAATAAATCCATTTGTCGCAAACGACTTCACCGTCATAAATAGGTTGTTGACATAGGTAAGCATAAGCTCCACTCATTGAGCACATAGCGAATGCGTATACCAAACATAAGTAGTCCTCAATCAAAGAATCCTTCGAGTGTGCATCTGCACCTACCACCTGAAAACCTAATAAGCCGAATGCTACCCAAGAGCATCTAATTACTTTAGTGTATCACACCACAAAGACATGCATGTGACCCTTGCTACCATCCTGCATCTGGCGGTAATCCAATCCCCTTCCCACAAACTACCTCCATTTCTTATGACAGTCAGAAGGCTCTTGCCATCCCGATCTCCGAAACAAGTGATTTAGCAAAGACTTTTCTACATCACAGAAGTGAATATAATGGGTAATAATCCTCTCACCGGGCAGCGATGACAAGCAGCAAATAGCACTAGAAAATCAGGCTCAACAAAACCTAATGCCAAGAACAAAAAGTACCCACTTTTGGCTAACTCTAGAAGCAGTCATATCAACAAGAAATCATTGCGCTGCAAACAGGCAAAAATGAATCCTAGCCATTCTCCGAAGGCAACAGGGAACATGAATTCTATTTCTGGATGTTGAATATATCCTTCCAAAACAACTCTTCAGTGTATAGCTTGGGATATATGTTTCACTCCACTTTATAGTCTCAGAAAGCTAATTTATTTGTCTACAATACAAAAAATTTCCTCTTTAAGTTATCCCCAGATCTTTGTACATATAGAAACCTACAAATCATTCAGTATATAGTGAGAAGGTAAACACTCCTTATATGGCCCTTAGCCGATCAAAAATTATTTATTAAAATGGTTTAAGTAATTAGATGTCTCATGTGAATTAAATCATCCAACTATTAGATATCAATCATGCTCAGATTTTATCTACAATTCACTCTCTGCTGCATCCCAACAATGCAACTCATGGTTAGTATTTAAATTTTACAATCACAACAATTTAGAAAATAAAGATTGCAAAAGAGATTCATTAATACGATCAAAAGATCATTAATATTGAAGGACAAACTGCAACAAAACTATTGTCTACAAACCTGAGCCATTTCTTCATTCATTAGATGAGGACCGTGGTCGCATGCAAAATTGTTCATCTTCTGAATTGTCTCCAAATGTTGCCTTACGCTTTCTCACTGCCGCCCACAAATTGTGACCTTCATTTTCCATAATGTACTTTCTTGAAAATGATTCAAAATGGTCATTAACGGTCCTCTCTGGAAAAAAATGGAACTCTTTACTCTTTTGTTGAACAAAATCATTAAGTTTGCCCCCTTGGGTGCTGCTTGGACCGACATCTTCAGTTTCACATATTGAACTCTTTTCTACTTGCATACAAGGGCCAGAAAACAGACCCAACCGCAAGGACAAATCACATTCTGCCCCAAATGACTTCTCATGGGCGTGCATGCTATCTTGCTGTCCAATTCTCTTACCACCAACATCAACATCAGAAGAGGAAAAGACATTCTGCAAGCAACCCACTTCACATGGATCTGAAATCGAAGTGCCAATAGGCCTCCCAACAATTATCGTATCAAACACTCTATTTTCCTGAACTGGAGAACCTGTCTGGGACTCTGCATTTTGATAGTGAATTCCATAATAAAGGGGGTAAACTTTGCCCAAGTTTGGCGGGGTGTTAGTTTCCATCCTCATCAATTGATCACGGCCAGATGGGCAATTTTCAGACAGAAAAGGATAACTTTGACGGCTAGCTTGTGAAACCAAAATGTTGGAATTCACATTGGTGGCTATTCTTGCAAATTGACTGCCAGACTCAACTGGCAATAACTGAGGACACCTTTCCTCACTACCTTTATCCAAAATCCTAGGAGCTGCAGAAACAGATTCTGGTGCTCTTGGCGTAAGGTAAGTCCTAGGATTACAGTGCCGTTGGCTCCTTGAAGCTCGCACTGGATGGCACCCCAGATTAAGGGCCGCTAAAACAACATATATGCACTACAATCTTTTAGTCCAAATTGTTCTTGAAACTACTTTCAAAATGAAAACTTCGTTGTGTTACAGCTAATGTGCATCAAAACGATATAAACCAGTAACAGAATAATAAACTCAAATCCAAAAACATCCCAGAGAAAAACAAAACATAAAAAGAAATCAATAATACCTTCAACACAAGGTGGCAAAAGCTCTCCTGTTTCAGTGCTCTCATCTCTACGTATAATAGTGTTGATGGCATCATTAACCCGGTCCCATAAGGTTTCCAGGTTCATGTATTCAGCCTAAAAAAAAAATGCGTCCAAAAAAGTAAATACAAAAATAAAAGATCCACAAAATTGAGAGAAGAGAAGAAAAAAAAAACCTCAGAATTGGCTTTGGAATACATAATCTCCTCAGCTTTGATGATGACAGTAATTATTTTATCTTGCCATTCCTTGTTCTTTTTAGTAGCTGTGCTATGAGTTTCAATAGCTAGCCTAAAATCAAACGCACGGCGAGAAAGGAATTAAACCCCCCAAAAAAATGCCGGTAAAAAATGTAACAAAAATTAATGAAAATAAAGAAGACCCAGAACCTTAAAATCTGCTTAATGATGGAACCTCTCATGGGTTGGTGTCTTTCGCTATGCCAAGCTCTTCTTACACACTCGTAAGGTCTAGGGCCTGGCCTTGGCATCTTTTTCTTCTTCAATGGAAAAGAAAAATCTTGTATGGTAAAAGATAAAGAGACGGAGAGGACAGGAAGGGAAGGGAAGGGATGAAGAGGGGATATTTGTGCTTCACCGATAGCAAGACAGAAATCCTTTTACATGGGGTTGATGAAGAAGGATTAGTCAATTTCTTTATGATGTCTTTTGCCCTTTCTTCTTTTTCAATTCCCAGTTTGCAATCAGAGAAAGAGAGATCAGAGAGATAGAGAGCTTCTTTTTTCCTTTTTCTTTTGGACAACTACAACAAGAGAGATAAAGAGTAAGGGTTCATGCCTTTGTTGTTGTTGCCCTCAATAATATACGAAAGTTTACCATTGTTTACAGTCAGATTTTGGGGTTTTTTATGTGGCGAGAGAGAGAGAGAGGGTATGGGGTTGGGAATCAAAGAGAAAAATTTTAAAAAAAAAAAAAGTGTTTGGAAATCACCATTAAAGTGTCCCTGGCAAATGGCAATTGCCCGCCCCATCAGTCAATCATATCATCCAAGGCCATTGCCTGCCCATCTGCCCCCTCCTGCCTTGGCAATCGGCACATCAATTTTCCCTGCACGGACACCGTAATAAAATTGACATCCAATCCTCCGCTTTATTATTAGTATCACCATTCTTTTTTTAAAATCATTTTTAAATCATGTTTTCTGCTCCTTATAAATATATATATAAATATAAAATAAATAAAATTAAGGTATACAGTCTTTTAATTTAGATAATGAAATTAAAAATTTTATTGTTAATTTATTCAAAAAAAAAGAAGACAAACCATTTTTTATATCATGTTTTATCCTAACATAAATCTCTTCTTCTATGATTTCAAAATGTATTTCGTATCGACCTGACGCGTTCAAAAGTTTTTTTGTTATCAAAATGTTCTTCACATAACTTGTGCTTTATTTGATAGAAATGAAAGTAGTACAATTTTTTTAACAAAAACCCAAAGTACTAACTTTAACGACAAAACCTTTTTCAATTTGTATAAAATTATATATGTGTGTAACAGCACATTACATATATATATATATATGTGTGTATGTGTGTGTCCTTTTTATTACTTTTTTCGGCTACTTGGTTTTGTTTGCAGTTGCATTAATTAGATTCCCATTAAAAACTATTCAACTGTTTTAAATTGGGAGCTTGTTGGGCCTGTACTGGACACAATGAATATAGAGTGGTTTGTATAAAACGGTTGATTTATGATGATATTTTTATTTAAATTATATTAAATAAATATATTATTAAAAAAAGAAATTATTTAATGTATAACATATATCATTATTAAATGGTACAATCAGAGTAGAAAGATATATATGCACTTATATATGTATATTGTGGCAAGGAATAAAATCTAGGTATAATCCTAAGTTTTCAACTTTCAATTTTCATGTCACCTTATGGACTGAAGCATAAGTTACTCGTTTTAAGAGGTGAAGCTTACAAGTACAAGGAGCAATCAAAGTACGATAAGTTTGAGTTCTAGGACGTGTCTTATGTTTAAGTTAAGGTATTCAAAATATTTCTCTTAAAAGTAGAAAAAAATTGAAAGGAATGAGTTCGGGGTCAGTAAAAAATTGCTTGAAGTGAACATATATATTTTTTGTATTTAGTTACTAATCACTTAATGCCTATGAACTTGATGAATACGAATATGAAATAGAGATATAGACCATTTGTGATTGAGTTGGACAAGTCCTGTTGGGTCCAACATTAAGCAAACATTCAAATCAATGCCTAATATTAGACAATTTTCCAGCTAGAGTACTTTTTTTTTTTTTGTGGGGTGGGGGGATTCTTTTAATGGATTCTTAAACGTTTGATGAAAGGAGGGGTTAAATTGCACGATTTTAAGTACTGGGCATGGCAGGCAGTGAAAGCGAAGTGGTTGAATGCATTCACTAAAAAGCAAGTTTAAGAGCCCTGAATGGCAGTAAATTCCCATCCCTCTTTATTAGTGACAGAACGGCCTAACATAATAGCTTTTATCATATCCCCTGCCTGCCAAAATGCAATATGGGATAGAGATAGGGTTATCCCCACTATATGCAATTATGTGCACTGTCCACTATTTGAAAATGGCTGTCCAAAAGCGATACATACACACTACTTGACCCCTTTTCTCCTACACTTTTTGGCACAACACCCCCCCCTTTCTTTTTTCGGTTCCTCATATTGAATAGTCTCCAATAAGCTAAGTTTCACTTGCAAGTGTACATCTGTCATGTCAAATTGGATTACAATTTAAAAGATTTTAAATTTTATTTTTAAATTATTTTTAATTTGATTCATTTATATTATTTATATTTATTATTTGTAATTAATAAATTTTTAAAATTATTTTTATATTAATATTTTTATATTTTATAATTAAATTTAAATAAAAATATTTTAAATTATTAAATATAAATATAACTTAAATTAAATTAAATTAAATTAATAAAAAATTTATTCAAAATTTAATTTAAATAAATTAAATTTATTAAATTAAATAAATAATTTAATTCGTAAACAGCTCGAGGAACCTAAATTGTTACTCAACACTCATCAGTCGACAGGCCCGGTGGGAGCCACAGCATAGTCAGCGCTGCTGTCCTTTTTTTTTTTTCCCCCTTTGGCTTTGCCATAACTCTTATTTGGCCAAAGAGAAGAACGAAAACTTTTTTTCTCTTTATGTACATGAAATTATCAAATATTGCGTACTTTAAGCCAAAATTGACCTGATTTATACGTAAAATATTGTACTTTTGGTTTTAATGATGTAATCCTAATAATCTAAGTACCCAAAAGATATTTGCATTAACTTTTGGCCTTTCTTCGATAAGAGTTATTGTCAATTACCGTCGAAACAGATAAGTTCTTTGTATCCTCACTGTTATTGTAAAATTAGAGGCTAAAATGGGAACAAAATGGATCTTAGTTGGTACGCTTCGCATTTAGATTTTTTTTTGTTTGAATTTGATGTTTAAGTTATTTTAATTCATGTCATTTTATATTTAAATTATTTAATTTTAAAATTAATTAATTTAATTTATAGTCATTTAGAGTTAATCTTTTTTATTTTTTTTCAATGATGATATTTGAGTTATTTTAAATTAGATTAATTTAAAAATAAATATTAAGTTTTAAAATCAAATTAATTTTTTTAAATTATTCATGTTTATACCATTTAACTTCGGATTCATTTGATGCCAATTAAATTTTAATTTAGATTAAACGGATTTGAAATTAATTTATTTTAATCAAGTTAAATTTGGACGGATGAAATAGAACTTTTCTATTTAAGCTTTTGGAAGCTACAAAGCCTAAGTATAAAGGTTGCATTTTAAATTGGAGATCTCGGAAGAAAGAAATCATACCATTAATAAAAGAATCGATAAACAAAGTTCAACAAAATTCATCTGCAAATCAGCTCAAAGTAATATGCTCTGAGTCCAAAAAAAAAAAAAAATCCTACAGATGCTTCCAAAAGATTGTTGTTGTACCAAGGAAAGCAATTTTCACTCGTTTCGGTATCAAAATCAACTCGACTTTTTAGGGAGTACCAAAGGAAATTGTTGCACCTATGTGTCACGGCGGAGACTCATCTGTGAAGCTCCATTGGGTGAGACTCAAGCCAAAACTCATCTGTTAAGCTCGGTTAGTGGTGTCGGACAAGATCCATCGCGCTGACGATGACATTTGCACGGACTCTCGACCATTTTCTAATTGACTGGGCTAGGGCAAAGTCATTTTAACCACATTGTATGAATTGCAGTGAATCGATATCTGGCTGGAAAAATATTAACACTTGAGGCTAGAAGAATGTGTCCCATCGCAGCCTCGTATGCCCCAAGTCAAATGGCAAGATTTTTCCTTTTGTGTTCGAGTATGGATTCAAGATGGAGTACTCAAAGCAACATTACGGAATAGGCGCAACAATTTGTTCCGGAACAGAGTCATCGTTGGTTTTTTTTAGCATGATGATTGCCCGGTGGCGAAGCTGGCTGCTGTAGATGAACTGAATGGAAAAACATCAAATCTGTTGCAGCTCGATGTATATAAAATTTTGGAAGAATGCTTAAGCGTCATTCGCTCCCCACACAATTTTTGTTGGTGTTCCAGGAGTGACTAGTTCGGTTGCTGCTGTCACGAAACAAATTTAATGCCATAGAAGATAGACACTCATTGAGTCATATTCATTCTTTATTGATTGTTGCCCACCTTGGCATTTTCACAAAGCTAATCTCCAAAGCCAATCGGTCGCATTGGTTCGATTTTTCTTGTCATTTTCATTTTTTTTTCCTTAGCATTTCAAGATGTATATTATCCAAAAGGCAAACCATTATCTGAATCAAATTTCGATTCCAATCTGCATGACATTTATAAGATTTTACTCAGTAAGGTAATCCCCAATCCCTTGTAAACTTATTGCGTTTATTATATACCGTATCTTAATTTATCATATATGCAGTATAAGCTATTTTAACCAAAACAACAACACCGTACATTGATTATTTGATATTTTACTAACAATCTAATTTCAATCGAATTTTTGGTTTAATGGTTTGTTTAAATAACATATTTAAATCCTTTTTCCCAAATAAAAATAATTTGCTTGATTTTTTTAGGCCAGTGTTTGCTTGGTGAAAATAGTTGAAATTCATAGGTGGAATATAAGTTGACTACAAAACCTATAATTTGTTAATTCATGTGTCTATATTATTGTTTGTCAGAGTATTTTTTATGTCATAACCATATTTCCAGTGAAATATTTATAGTGTGAAGAATTTGAAATAGCAATAATCCATTTTATATGTAAATTTTAACATGCTTATAATTTAAATTATTTTTTATATTTCGTATTCCTGTAATATCTAATATTTCTAGGTCTACGGATTACGATGATAGCCATCTTCGAAGACCTAGAACAATTTCTTAACACGTTCATCAGAAAAGTTGATTTTAGAACCCCCCAAAAAAAATAAGCAGAAGCAAAGAATAAACATAACCTACACACATTTGCGCTCAACTAAAAAAATGGTGAAATTAAATAATTAACAGTTTCTAAAAAGCTAAATAGTAATGGGAAACTGCCAGAGAGCCTAGCTATAAACCAACAGATATTTTGTCCCTGATTTTTCCTTTTTATCAAGTCTATTTTCAGACCCACCTTGTCTA
>JBBYHO010000016.1:2647412-2658731 GCA_038382025.1 Adansonia gregorii | reverse complement strand
ACAATTATTACCAAGTTCTATAAAGTTACACAACTAGAGACTGAGGTTTACCCTCATTGCCGTCAAACTATCGGGAAGCCTTAAGGATCGGCACTGCGATGGTTCATTGATTTCTGTAAGTTTCCAGATTCTAGATTTTTCCACAGACTCATCCACAATTCTGGGCTTTACATCGGCCAAATTTCGAGCATCATTGTTCTGGAGAGACTAAAAACGAAACAGGTTAGATCATAAGTTTTTTCATGCATAAGTTATAATTTATAGAGAGATTAAAATCCAAAACATATTACATGTATGTAAATTTCTGCCAAAAGCATTAAGGGTATTATTATGAGAAATAACTCACCATTCCAACCATAGCAGCTACAGGAGCAGCCCGATCACCTATGGTTGTTCCAATAGTTGCATTGTTACACCCAAACGGACCAATATTAGGAGGAGCCTGTTACATAAATCAGGCACTTAGAAAACATATTCTCATAGAATATTTACACAAAAATGACAGCAGAGTAGTATGTATGTGTAGATATAAAGAGCTGTTACCTTTACTATAGCAGCAGTAGCAACTCTAGAAGCATCAAATGGACGATTCTCCACCGTCCGTAGCAGCCTAACCCCATCTGAATTTGCTAGAATTCTAACTCCATTATCATCAGTTGAAACAGCTAACAATGTTCCTTCCTTGTTAAATCTAATGCAAGGGGAAGGCTGCATTTTGTTATAACAAATAAAGTTAGTAGGTAGAGTCAGCATCAGACAGTCTAACATGGAATAAGGCATATGTTTATGTACCGGCAATCCACCATCAGCTGAAGTACTTGTTAATAGGTTAGGATTGTCCATGTCCCAGAATTTGACAGTGAACTCATCACCAGCAGCCAAGAACCGATTCTTTGTCGTATCAAATTGAACAACTCCCACAGATCGCTTTCCAAGACCAAAATATGTCCGCTTGACAGTTCCTTCACTTTCATTCCATTCCACCAAGAACGATTCCCCTTCTTTGTTTGTCCCACACGAGAACAATCTGTGAGTGGCCAATATAAATTAGAAGATAACCATCACTGCTTGAGAATAGAAAGATAGCAAAAGAGCGACGCAAAAGAGAGACCACAAAAGAAGAAAGAACGGAGCTATAGAGTACAAAGAGGGCATATGAACCTCGTTCCATCGGCGCTGTATGCCATGGTTGTTGATGACTTGCCCGGTGCATTATAGTCAACTCTTGAACCCATATTATCATACAACCATGCCTTTATTTTCCCATCAGTTGCTGTTGAGAAAATGAACTGAAAAAAAGAGAATAAAGCAAAGAAAAAATGAAAGCCTTTTAAGCATACTATAAATACGCAACTCACAGGATACCAATGATTAAAAATGTATAATTTCAAACATAAAAAAAAATCACCAAAAGAAAAGGCAAATAAATTTTACAATATGCGAGAGAACCCAGAAGGGAGTTCTAGAAAGATTGCACTAAATCCTAAAACAAATTGTTCTATAACAAGCTCAATATCCACAACTTTCGAATCTTTTTACCATGTCATGTATTCATCTCCACAGAAGATTGACCTTGAAATATTTTTTAACCCTGCTACATTTATTTAAAAATGACTTAAGCATAAAGATGTGATCATGGGAGTTAAAACTACTGCAAGTAAAATCATAAACGGCAGTTTTCATGCTAGAAGTCAAACAAGAAAATTTGCTGCAGAAACAGTTTCAGAACATT
The DNA here is from genome assembly GCA_038382025.1 of Adansonia gregorii. Lineage (NCBI taxonomy): Eukaryota > Viridiplantae > Streptophyta > Magnoliopsida > Malvales > Malvaceae > Adansonia > Adansonia gregorii. The sequence continues at coordinate 2,656,999 of JBBYHO010000016.1, read as the reverse complement.
GCAAAACAATCCACTCCAAAACAAGCAATCGAGAAATGCTAAAAGCAGACTTGGATTAAATATAAGTTCAACGTCCATGATTGTGGTTGAATATTAAATGCATAATTATCTAATGCTATGCCTTCCATCTGTTAAGATTCTGTGAATAGGCTGGTCTGAACTTTTGAACTTAGTTTCATAAACAAATATTGGCTCATTTTGTAAGCTAAAGGAAGATAATTGTACTTTTATTTTTCATCACTGTTGAAATGGACAAGGAAGGTAAACAAATGAACAAATGATTGTCAATCTCCATGCTATTGTCCGTTACCTGAATGTTTTCCTTGTGATGAGGGCATATAGAATAGACAGGTGCTTCATGACCCTCGAAAGTATGCTGTTTAGCCCCTGTAGCAGCATCCCAGACCTACAAGATAAAAGGCTGTTAGAAAGTAATATCAAACAGATGGAGTAAGTTAAAATAAAGAGAAGACAAGCAACCTTAATAACCCTGTCATCGCCACAAGTGACAATGCACAATTGTTTGTTTGGGTAGGAGAATGCGAGATCATTAACACTTCCAGCATGAGCCTCAATCTAAAAATTTAAAAAAAAAAACAGTGAATATATTTAGGCGAAAGGAAGGCAAAATATCAGCTTAAAACTAGCTGAACCTAATCGAATTGACTAATCACACAAACCTCTAAGCGGTTACGTAGATCATCACCACCATGATATGAGTATACGTGCACAATATGCTTGGAGTATGCAACACCTGGAATATGGAGAAAATCTCAAATCTAGTGTTCAATTTAGGTGAATAACTCCTATGCACAGCAGACTATCAGAAGTCTAATTGCTATAGCTCCAAGCATTACCAAAAAGTGCTCCATCAGGGCTCCACACAACACGGTTGACAGAAACTGTACAATCACTTGCCAGAGATGTCTGTGAAAATCAGAAGGTTTAATATCAATTCAATTTCAAGAAGCACTTAATAACTACCTCATGTTCAATAAATCTTGTTAGAGGTGAAACAAAGCCACACCTGCACAGGCATTGAACAGACCGAAAGTTCCCAGACCTTAAAAGTTTTATGAGCTATCTTTTCACCACTACTTACTTCCCACACCATGACATCACCAACATTTGTTCCCACTGAAATTATAAAACCAAATACAGAGAAAACACAATTAGAACACAACATGAAAGGGAAGCTGAAAGTCTGAGCAAGCATGAAAACTTTTATCTCCCAATGGTTAGCTCACCAAGAAGCAGAATTTGTTGCACTGGATGGAAATCCATGCTCTTGACAGCAGACCCCTGACTTAGAGTCATAACAGCAATCTTGGGCAAGTCATCAGGAGAGTAAGAACTCTGACCATGGGTCTGGCCGGCATACGGAACAGGCAAAATATTTACTGGCAGATTATTAACCTGGTGAAGAAGCAGCCGATCAGGTACCCATCATTTATAAATATCGTTTCAAGCAAAGTTGGAAGGATGATGCTATGCTACAAGATGGAGAAGATCTCATGCTTCCCAGAATGCCAGTCATAAGACTGATGGCAGAAAAACCCTTAAGGTGATATACAAGACAACTAAAACTCACAAAATTGTCAGAACAGTATAAGCTGTACAATATTACCATTTTTCCCTTTCATGTGATAAAAAGAAACCAAGATGAGGATTAATGACAGGAAGGTGAAAACTAACCAAGAATGGCACTCAGTGACCAAGCAAAGCAAATAAAATTTTTCATTCTGTCTCGTCGAACCATGTTATATTACGTTCCTTGATTATCCATTATTTAGGCAACAAGGGGGAAACAGCAAAATCCTTTTTGCTACTAATTATCAAAAAAAAAAAAATTCATATTATAAAAAATTTCGGGCTTGGTGATAAAAAGTTTTACTTAAATATAAATCTAAATCATCACATGAATTAATTAATGTCCTCTAAGCCTCAATAAATATGCATTGCATGCATCTCAAAGCTGAACTATCTAATAGATATGAAATATAGATATGCATGTGTTATACAAAGGTCATAAGGTTAACTAATTGTAAACAAGAATAAAAAGTATAATTAGTATAGGATACCTCGTCTGGCATTCCAAAGGGCCTTGATCTCTTCAAAACATGTTCAGAATCTGCTGACTGGTAGTCCAGAGCTGGGTTATTGGTTGGAGGAGTTCTAGGGCGTTTCAAGATTGCAGCTACCATGAGAAAAAAATATTGAAGGTAAGAAGATAATATATCAAGATATGCATTTCACTGAAAGAACAACCCATCATATATCCTAAAATCTTCACGCTGTGGTGAATTAGCAACAAATATACCTTTACCTAACAGGTTTCATGCATCATGCCCTGTCTGAGGCCACACAAGTAATTATAAATACAATATAGCTTCACCACAAGCACATCCATACCCACATGATAAATGAGGAACTTAGTAAAGCAAAAGCATTTTGAACTAAGTGAAAAGATTCTCTAAATAACCACCTGCATTGTTAGGTGCAGTAAGTCCTATTGGTCCAGCAGAAGCCACAGGGTGAGGCATGGGAGTTGGGTTAGCCATCCATCCCACATGAGAGGTTGAAAGAGCAGCAGGTGTGGGCTGAAAGGGCTGTAAATATATGTATATGAAGTCAAAAGAGATGCATACTCCTGAAACAGCTTAATTACTTATGATTTTTAGTAACTTACACCGTGAGCACCCAGTGGAGGAAAACCCCCTGGCTTTGGAACAGCACTCATTAAAGGATTAGTTACAGGGGATGGAGCTCGTGCACCATTTGGTTGTCCACAACTATGGTCTACAAATAGGGTTTTTATGTCCGGATTAGGCCTTGGATTCTTACAAAGCTGATGCTGCCAATTCAAACTGCATTATAATGGCAATAATAATAACAGTCAGAAAGCTCACAAAAGAAAGGAAGGAGTCAAGTAAAGAATCTAGAAACACGAATATGAGACCTCTGATTTATTAGTGTCCGCAATCTTGAATTCTTCAAGGTAGGAAATTGAAGCTTATCACGGAAAAGGGGGTTAGCCTCTATTAACTTTTTTAATTCAGCAAGCATTATACCCCTAGCAGATTTCGTATCTCCATATTTTGATAGCTGCTCATTCTCTCTGTATATTAACATAAGCCAAAAAATCCCATGAACATGAAATAAAGACACAGCCACATTAAGCACGCATACAAGAACAAATATCTCATTCATACCTGAAGTTCTCCAATGTCAACAGATGTGTAATTTCCTTAAAAAGTTCCTCGTTAAATGCTGAAAACACTTTTAGGTCCTTAACTAAAATCTCCACAGCTTTGGTACGATCCCGCCTGCATTCGTTTTGGTAAAAAACAGATGCACTTACAATCGTTCTCCTTATAATGGTAACTGAATTAACTTGCGAATAAGATAAAGCAACTCACTAGGCTAACCAACCAAGTAGAGGACAGAATTAGTGCCAAAGTTAACAAACTTTATTAAAAAAAGAGGGGAGGGGAGGGGCTTACTTGTCAAGAGCTTCAAGATACTTCTGTTTTCGAATCTCGAAGAAAATTTTCATGGAATATCTATTATCATCAACTTTTGTAAACCCTGAAAGATACTTCTCTACCTCATCCCATTCTCCATTTGTCACCATTTCCTCAAAATATCTCAAATTGAAGAAAAACCCCGATTCTTGCTCCAATCTATTAAATTTAAATATATTAATCAACAAATATGCAAAAAAAAATTAAAAACAAAAAGAGGAACATCAACACAATAATATATCTAAATTCTAAAAAGAAATAAATTAAAAGAAAAAAAAAAGAGAGAAAAGAGTGCAAAGATTAAAAGCATACTTGTGAACACTGTCTTTAAATTTCTCTTCATCAAGGAATTGAAGTATAAGGAACACAAGTTCTCTGCTAAGCGAGGACATGATTGTAATTCTGTACAAAGAAATCAACAAAGATAATAAAAAGCAAAGAGATCTGAGCTTCTCACAGATCAATTATACTTCAAACAAAAAAAAAATTAACCCAAAAAATCGTAAAGAAATTACAGTCCCAGTTTTAAAAAAATCCAACAACTCAATAATAATTATCCGAAAAAAGCTATAAAAAATTATAGAAATGAAAAAAAGAAAAATTACCAGATTAATTGCACAGATCGGGAAAAATTTTTGGAGAAAGCGAAGAAAACGGCAGGTCGTTTCACTTCTTTTTTTTATTTTTATTATTATTTTTTCTAGGAGTTGTTTTTCTCGCCTGTCTCTCTCTTTTTCTATGTAGCTGTTTCTGGTGAAGTATTTATACAGAGGAGAAAAGGGTTAGGATTTGAAAGATGAAAAAAATCATAAATAAAAAAAAAACAAAAACAAATAAATAAATAAATAAATGTGCCCGCACCAGACAAATTAAACACTTGAGAACGAAACGAAACGACATGATATGAGATGAGATATTGATATGACAATATAAAACTCTGATGATAAGTACAGTAGTTTACTGATAAGTGCCATGACTTATAACGTAATTAATACGCTGGATTTTTTAGCTTTATCTTTTGATTAGTTACCATAATTACTCAAAGATTTTGTAATTAATATTTTTAAAATCATCTTTTAAAAAATAAATTATTATTATAAATAATTTAGAATTCGGTAAGTTTTTTTAAGTTAAATAGATTTTTTTCGATGAGAATAAATTTATAAAATAAATTTTAAAAAATTATTTAAAAATATCATTAATTTTATATTTTTTATTAGTATTTTATTTTATATTTTGATAATTCTTGAGATGTTATCATTTAATTCATAACATCAAATTTAGTTAGTCATTTTATAATTGACAACATATAATAAAAAAAATTTCAGTGTTATTTAGTAAGTAAAAAATTTTAAAGTAATGAATTTATAAGCATCAAATTATATTATAAAAATTATTTGGTATGTAATTAATGCATATGTTTTTGGTATAAATATATAATTTTTAAAAAATTTAATAAAAGTAATGTATTGAATGTCATAAAAAATAAGTAAACCTTAAGATTATCTTTAGCTTTTCTTGCTATTTATGTAAAAGCAACCATTCTCCAAATAAACGAAGCGGCTTTCTTTTTCTAAAAGAAATCTTAGAAAAAAAATAGTTATTACTTAATTAAAAATATTACCTTACTTAACACAAAACGTGTAAAATAAGAAAGTAATTTTAATATAATATGTGGAAAGTAAAAGGGAGTTGGTGCCTGGTGGGTTAATTTAATATTGATGAAAATTAAACATTTGCTAAATTTTTAAGAATTATTATCTTATACACTGTTAATAAAAAGTTATTAACTTTGTGAAAGGTATAAAAATATTATCATGTGTCGAAATATATACTTTAAAAAATAAAAATTAAATAAATAATTATTAATTTATGACATCAACTTAAATTATTTTAATATTAACTAAAATCACACTCGAGGTGAAAAAGATAAAAATAAGTCAAAAAAACTATATTTAAAAAAAATTATATTATTATAGGTAGCTTTTAGATAGGAAAAATATAATTATCTTCAATTTTATATCATCGGCCAATAGCCATGCGGTCTTATGGTGGGTTTTAGATTTTTATAATAGATTTGGTTTACTGGAATAGAAAAAGTTATAATAAAATAGTTATTTTGTGAAAATATAACAAAGCAAAATTGAAATGGAATAACTCACAAAATATTTTTGTTCAGTAAAAGAAAATAATATGGGATTTGAATTTTCGATAAAAGATATTCGAATAATCTAATGAAATTTATTATTTTATCTAAGGTCAATAAAGCAATTTAACGAGGGGAGCATTGAATGATTATTTAGTGAATTTACGGAGTAAAACTGTAATAGGCTCATACCACGGAATAGTCATTGTGTGAACCAAATAGTCACAGTACTGTAACTATTAAATATGCCGATAATAGAATTCATGTTACAATGAATCAAACACGTTAATTCTAGTAACTAAGGATTAAATATTGACAACTCCAATTATTAAAAAAAAGTTATATCATTGCTAATATTTTAAGTTTTTAAATAATTTTTCTTAGTTGTTATCCAACTAACTTATGACAAAAACTTTGTCAATCCCTTCAATACGATATAGATTTTAAATAACTTATTTTTTTATTTTTAAAACTTCTCACGTACTATATACTAAATCCAATTTAATTTAAGGTTTTAAACTCTAAGTAAATTTATCAACTTTAGTAATTTATGTTTTTTAAATATTTTATTTTATTATGTAACACTAACTAAATTAAAAATTTTAAGGGCACTATGGATACACGTTCCAAAATCCAAAATGAAATTCTTCACCAAGAACAATATGGTTTTTGTAAGGCTTTTATTTATCTTATCTTTTTTCCTTTTTGGTTTTTGTTTTTTTTTTTTTTTTACAGGAACGTTCCAACTCGCGTGAAGCAACGCGCTGGGAAAGGATAAGGTTGGACAACAAACCGAGAACGTGTACCAGTCGTTTTATTTATGGGGAAAGGGGAACGGACAGGTTACATCAAAAGAGTGCCGCGCACAATGTCAACATGCTCACGTGTTCAATCAGAGACCCCACGTCTCATTCGTGTCTACTTTCTATGGGCTATTGCTTTACACCGCACTCATCTGCGCGTTTAACAGATCATTCTTTTTCGTTTACGTTTTTATTCTTCAAATGAGGTCGTAAATTTAATTATTTTTATATTATAATTATATTTAATTAATTTATATTTATATAAATATTTATATATTTATAATTTTTATTTTATAAATTTAAAATATGTATTTATATTATATTATTTAATATTTTTAATTTTTATAAAAATATTATATTTACGTAATTATATTTAAAATTATAAAATTTAGCCGCACGGCTTGCACACACCACCTATCATAATTTACAAAAAGGTTAATCTAAAAAATGGTAAAAATGGTAGCGTTTAGATTTTTAGCTTACCATCTGGTCCGAGTGTTTATCAAAACTTTAAGATTTATATGATATTTAAAAAAATTTAAATAAAAATATTATATTTAAAAAATAAATTTAAGTAATAGAAAGAAGCTTGTTTAAAAATTAGATTAGGCTTGGTTTATTATTCAAGGTTTAAATTTTACTTAATTTGTTTTTCAATTATTATATAATATATAATATATAATTTATATTGTATAAAAATAAATATGTAGTATTAATGTAAACATTATAAAATAAAAAATTATTTTATACATTGTCAGGTTGAGTGCTTTGGAACTCCACGAACAATATTAATAAAGTGACACGTGCTCTTTAAATATAATAAAAAATTAAAAATAAAAGTAAAATATTCGATAAACTTTTAATCCGCTTGCAAAGTGAATAAGTTTTCACTATCAACTTATCAAATACTAATATATAAAAATATGTTAAATTATTTATATTTTAAAATGCAACGAAGAAAAAAATTAAATTAAAAATATATTTTTTATTAAAAAATTAATACGAATGAGTTTAAAAATTCTTAAATTACCAATTTATAAATTTTATTAAATTTAAACATAATTCAAAATTTATATTTTGAGATGAGCTAACTTTAAATAAATATATAATTATATGGTTGATACCATTCTTAATATCAGTCCAACAATGTACACCTTTAGTGCCACTGCATTTTCACTTGGCCAGCACGAAAATGGCAATATCACTGTTGTTTATATGATTTGCTCATAATAATTAATTATTTTAAAGTAAGAATCTAGCAATATAAGTTTACGAATGCTTTCGTTTTTACTTTTTAATAAAAAAAAACTAAAACAAAATAAAAAGTACTAACGAATAAAGGCATCGACAAACGAAAGCTAAACCAAGAGATTTTAGTCAAAAATATTAAAGCTTCGTTTGTGAAGCACACCAAGACGATGGGAATGCTTTTCCGCTTCAACGAAGCTTTTGTTAAATGTCCAATTTTCATTGGCTTTTTTTTTTTCTTTTTTTGCGAATAAATGGTTTTAGATGCGCTTTGTTTGAAAACAGTGATAACGATGAAAATAATTATTGTAATTTAAAAGTTAAAATTAATATAAATATATATTTAAATTTAAAAATAATTATAATTGTGAGATGAACTATAATAAAAAAATTATAAAAATAGATTGTTTATCTTTTAGAGTATCTGGATTATTTGATATCTAACAAATAATAAAATTATATTTTATCAAATAGTTATTTTTATTAATAGATAAATAAAAATGATAATAATATATCAAATAATTTTATTTTTTATTATTTATGTAGTTATTTATCTTTAATTCATTCATATTATTACATACTAACAAAATTTATTTTATTTTCATTATGTAATTATTTATATTTATAGTCAAATTTTTTATATATTTGTAGTTAAAAAATTGGAGTTGAAGCTTTCAAAGGTTATAATGGAAAAAGACCCTCCTAATGGAGGGTTTTTTCCTCCACCAACCCCTCAAGCTCTAGCGGAGATAAAGAGATCATCTTGTAATGCGGATGCGATTTCTCGAACAAAAATGGACAAGAATTCAAATTGATATCTATATAGAGGAAAAAAGGAAATTTTGTTCATTTTTTAAGGCATTAAAAAATTATATAATAATAATTATAATCTTAGAGAGTATTTGTATATTATACTCATTAACAATATAAAAAAATCATTTAATCATACAAAAATAATTAAAAAATATTAACAAATAATGAAAAGGTATAGTTAACATGGAGCTTTTTAAAATTTAATAAAACTATTACATTAAATACATTTTTATTTAGTAAATTAACAATTAAATAATTTTTAATAAACAACGTTGACTGGATTCAAATTGGTTTCTAATGCTTATGACGAATAGATGATTTTACTGCATAATATATATATATATATTATACATGACAAGGCATCATGAATGGTCTCTATTGAATCATAATAACTTTGGTATAATAAACAAACCATTTTTCTTTTGAATAAATTGTCAAAAGATAAATATAAAAACATATGCATAAAAATGTCATCCATCAATGCCCAAAAATAATAATTTATATATTCATATAATATTATGATTATTATTATATTTTATCATATTATAATCGTGTTTAAAATATTTTATATTTATATAAATTTTAATATATTAATAATTAATTTTATATAAATAATAAAATATTTATATATTTTTATTATATTATATTTTAATTATTTTTTATATCATATTTAAATAATCGTATTTAATATCCATTTTCTTGATTAACATTCCAAGAGCGTGTCTACTTTTAATTTCCTTATATTTTTTTCATGTATTTAACAATAATAAAAAAAAACATTATATCTGTTTCTTAATTTTTGTATTAAGTTAAACATACAATTCAATCAGAACAAGCAAAACATTAATTTTTTATCTAAAAATTATAAGGCACGTGGTGGTCAAACTCTTGCCTAGGATGATAATAATAAAAACAAAAAGACAAGGCATACCCTTCGAATAAGAAAAGAATCGACCATGTGTCAACTTCCTTTTTCATATGCCTTTGAAATTTGAAATTATATAAAAAATATAATTTAATTATTAATTAAAATTTTAATCAAATAAAAAAATT
>JBBYHO010000016.1:2591058-2604806 GCA_038382025.1 Adansonia gregorii | reverse complement strand
TGTGTGTGTGTGTGTGTGTGTGTGTCTCACCTATTTGCAAACGACAAATATTATATATATTTATGAAAAAAAACTATATGAAGTTCTGGACTTAAATATCTTTGGAGATCAAATAATCACCTGGACCGAATTAAAATGCATTTTTCTTATCTAAATTGTAGGAAGTTAATTTGAACAAGTAATAGATCATAAACCAGTTATGCTTAGCACGTATAAAACACAAGAACAAAGAATGATAATAACATCTAAGATTGCTCCAGGCTTAACTGAACAAAGCCTAGCCAGCCAATTAAATGGATTAAAAACCACTATATAAAATGTATGGCTGAATTGTTCATAAAAACATATATTAAAGACCTGTAAATTATCTTATGCCACACACACGATTGTATTCTCTAACAAGAAAGGCTTATTTACCAACACAAGATCCACATTAAATCTCGGTCCGAGCCAATGCAGTAATTGTAACCCGCGAAAATAAGCATCAAAATCCATAGGAAAACTATTTCGCCTCAATGCCAATCTGCTTACATACAACCAAATTGATGCCAAAAGAAGCCAGACAAACCCACTGTTTTAGAAATTAGGAAACCCGCAAATGCACTTGCACAATAATTATTTCCCAATATGGAAAATACTACCGTGTGCTTTGATGGCATTGATGGGGTACCATCGAAATTTCATGTTAACTTTCAATAGCCCTTCAATTTTTCTGTAAATAAAACTCAGCCTCTCGATGAAATTAAAAGGAACAAAGCCTTAATTTGAGGAACATTCCAATCCATGCAGAAAATATGTTTCAACCTAGGCTAACCTCGTCCGAAAAATTCTTGGGTACAATAAAGCATGTGCATTCTGTTTAGGATAAATGCACATACGTTTTATATATATATTGTGTCATGTTGATGTGTTACTTAAGACTTAAAAATATCATATTATTTAGTTTGTTACACTATTTTTATATTTATTAAATATATTATATTCATGTTGTATTTTTATATTGTGTCCAAAACTCATAAAACCTTCACAAAAGGCAGCACAAAGTGACATCCCATTTGGGGCAAAGGTAACACTTATAGGCTCCGAACTTCTTAGGCCAAATTTCAGTGAAAGCTAAGAAAGTTTCATTGTGGGCCAGGAGTATAAGGATGGGCCAACACCCCACGACCACGATGTCCCAATGAGGGCGACATTGATACTTGTCATTGTGTTGATCGTCGTTTATGTTATGCTTACGTTTGTGTGCAATGTACTCTTTTTGTTGTCCTGCTTGAAGTCACTCGGCAGCAGCTTCCAAGTTGGTCACATTTCTATTGAAACATAGATATTTCTATTCGTGGACAATTTGGCCATTAAATTCTCACACGCTTAGCAGAGCTGTCAGCTATGCTTCTGTAAATGCCTGTAATAATACAAGTCTAGCAATCATGGCGTGAGATAAATATTTTGCCAATTTTGAAGTCTAAACATTGGTTTGAAAAATAAAATATAAATATAAATATATATATATATATCATAATCCAAGGGGATGAAAAATATATAAGAAAACTATTCTTTCTACTGACTTGCTTAATAGGAAAGTAGGAAAATTCGATGGATCCTAAAATATATAACAGGGTTAAGATGAATGATCTTAAATTAAGAATTATTTTTGAAGATATAAGTCTAGACGATCGGACTTATATATAACTTATCCTACTGATAAAATACATCACAACTATTCCATTCATGAGTCCTACTTTTAAGGCTTAAGCTTAGAAATTATAACGAAAGCTAGCCAGAAGAATTTCTAAATTCTGCTAGCTCATATTGTGGAATGAGTGTAAGGGACAAGTTGCTTTTCTAACAAATTTTGGGTTTGAAAAAGCTTAGACTGAAAAAAAATACGTTTAGAATGAGTTTCGAAAAAAATATGATTTAAAAAGTTTTAAAAGTTTAAAAAAGCATGGGGAAGATAAAATATGTAATTAATGACATATAATTAATAACAACTTATCCATTATGTTTTGAAGAATGTAAATACGAAAATATTAAAAAAAAACATATATTTAATAGTAATTGTATTATGAAAATGAAATAATTAATTTTATCTGTAATTATATGAACCACTTTATATCGAAATAAGTTTATTTTTATTTCAAAGATATAAATGTTACCTTAGGATCAAAAGTTCTTATACACCCTAAATAATTAATTGATCAAAATTTCAAGTAAAAAGATCTATTCTATATACATACATACATATATATATATATAGTCCAATATCTAGTTTTTTCTCTAAAGATTTGGTATAATTACAAATTATTAAAGTTAACTACAACGTAATAATTGTGGCTTATAGTCCAATACCTAGTTTTTAAATAGTTCTGATTTATAGAACTTGATATTACAAATTAATTATAGTTAATGAAAATAAAGCTAACTTTAATAAGATTTTTAATGTAGAAGTGTGTAATTTGATGATGTAATTGTAAAAACAATAACTCTATATACATGATTATTTTAATGCAGCTTTTTAGCTGTTAAAATCATTGGACATCTTTGTTAATTACTTCTAGGAAAATTAAAAATATTTACATGTTATTTTTATTTATATATAAGATAAATTATAAATAATATTAATTTAATAAAAGAATAAAGGAAACAAAAAATAAAAAAGAAAAAATTGGTTCACATCCTAACTTTCAAAATTAATTGTTTACGCAAATAATTATTTAATGAATATAATCAATTAATTCATAAATTTTTATATACAATTACCATATATTTTTAGTTAGACATAGAAATTATTTTAAAATTCTTTCATAATTTAATAATAAGCAAAATTTAAATTAATAAGAACTTTTTAAGGTTAGTAAGAAAATAATAAATAAAGATTAGTTAATATTTTAATTTAATAAAAAAATCATTGATAAAAACTGAGATTAAAAATTAGTTAATACTAAAAATATATATATCAATTAAGAAAATTTTACATTAGTATGGACTTCAAGGCTAATAAGAAAATAATAAAATTACTCAATATTTTAATTTAATAAAATTAATTAATAAAAAATTAGTTCAAAAAGTAGTTAATATCTATAAAAAATATATTAATTAAGAAAAGTTTACACTCGGAAGGAAATAAATAAAATTACCCAATATTTTAATTTTAATAAAAATATTAATTAATTAATTAAGGATATAACAGTTGATATTATAAATTATTAAAGGTATCATTTACCATTTGAGTTTTTGGAGTTGGTGCTTTTGTTCATATATATATATATATATATTGGTTTAATTAAAAAATAGCCCTGAACTATATTGTTTTCTACTTTTTGGTACTTTATGAATTCTCATTTCTAGTTTGGCACCTATACTATAGTTTGTCTAGAGCTATAAATAAATAGAGCATTTAATAAACAATTCATGAACAGTTTAGTTTATATATGTTTACTAATTAAACAAATGAAAATGAATAAGATTTTGAGACTCGTTTATTAAACAAAACGAACAAGAATATATTATATTTAGTTTATTATGTTCACGAATAAGCTCGTTTGTTATCGATTACAATATAATTAATAATATTATTTATGTTTTATTTATTTATTTATGTATAATTAATAATATTTATATTTTATTATTTTATATTTAAAATTAATAAACATAATTGTTTGTTTGTTTGTTTATTGTTCATAAATATATTTTTAATTGATCATAAATATTTTCGATTATATGTTCATGAAAATGTTTGTTTAGTATAGCGAACAAGTTCATTTAATTTAAATGAACGAACATGAATACGTTTAATTTTAAATAAACAAATACAAACACAAATTTGAATTTCATAATGAACACGAATTAAACACGAAAAAACTCAAAACTAATCAAATAAATATGAACAAAAGTCTGTTTATTCAAAGCTTGGTTCATTTACAACGTTATCAATTTGGTACTTCATTTCTAACACTGTTAAGTAATGACGACATAACAAAATTATATTGTGACACGTGGTATGTCAATGACATGTGATGTAGTATTATTAGTTGAAAAGTTAAAGTTTTACTTTTCTAACGATATTAGGAATAAAATATCAAATTTGTAGATGAACTATACTAAAAAATACCAAATTAGAAAGAAAAATTCATAGTATTTAAATAAAAAAAATCATAAAATCATGTATATTATATAAATAAATTATAGATAAATTTAAAAATATGAAAATAATTAAATTATTTTATTTAAAAGTAAACTTTTGAATCATTAAAGTTTAACATTATATTTTTGATAAAACACAATTAATCAATCTGATTATCAGTCGAATTGTGTGTCCAAGAAGAAGCACAAGCTTCGAGCTGTTCCAAATCAACGCCGCAGTTCACACTACCCTTGCCGTATGTCCAGGTGTCAAAGATGTGACAGATACCAGATATGCCAATGCCATTGCAGAAATGACAACCCACATAAAGAGCCTATGCCTAAGCGGTAATCCGCTTATAAGCAACAGAATGATGCTGAGAGATGCTAGGAAACCCGTTATATGAAATAGTAATATCTAACTGGATGATTATTAGCCAATATGGAAATCCCTGCCGTGTGATTTGAATCGTTTGATGCCATTTATGAAGGACCACTTGGGGAGGTGTCTTGCTAAACGCCACAAGGAGGATTGACGCCCGCTTGGAAAGCCATGGCTGCTAGCAGGGAAGCCACTAGCATTAAGATGTTGCGTTTTCTTTCCAGCCAACTAGCATCCGTATTAACAACAAGCGTCGTGCGATCTTTAACTCTCTTAGGTTTCAATATTGCATTCAATTGATCAGATGTAGTTAATAAGATCTTGGTACTTATAGCTTTAAGTTGATGAATTGACGAAGGCTTATCTTTTGCATGTGTAGCTCCCATCCTTTGAGGGGACTCGACAATTTCCTTGTCAATCAAATTCCTTTGGTTTTGCGATAAAAGGTCTGGTGCTGTGAAGTCATCTGCATTTTGACAATTCACGTCTACCGTAGTGCTAGAGATCAAAAAGTTTATGGCCTGCATAGATGTTTAAATCAATAATATTTCCACAATATATAAATTTTGACATTCGAAGTTCAAAGATATATATATATATGTGTGTGTGTGTGTGTGTATATACATATATAAAGGTTTGTGGGTAAGAAAGTGCACGACTTTGACTCCTATGAAACACACACCTCTATTTGCTTAGCAGCTATTGCCATATGTAAGATGGTGTTATCCTCATAATTCTTCCAATTCACAAAGTCGTGATCTGAAATTCTTTCCACCAACAACTTCATTGCTTCCAACCGGTTGTACCTTACGCATGCATGCAAAATGGTCTTACCTTCATCCATCAGCAATCGACCTGCCCAGGGTCTAGCTTGACCCAACTCTCTCAACACATCAAGTGACCCATGATGGTTGCAATATGAAAAGGGTTCCTCCCATCAAGGTCACTTACAATGCACATATCAGGGTTAACCTGCAGTAATCTTTTCACAATATCTAGATACCCTCTCGCGGTTGCCTTGTGAAGCGGAGATGACTTTCAGGAATCAAGTTCTTTGGCTAGCTGAGGCTTACGAGTGAGAACTTTATCAACAAATTCTGCAAGGCCAAGCATAGAAGCTACGTGCAAAGGTGTTTCAGGGTAACGACCAATGAAAAATCTGTCAAGAAGTAGTACATCCTTTTAATAATTAAGCAAGGAAATCTTATTGCCGCATTATAAAGCTGTCTCTCCATTTTTTTTAATTTGCTATTCATAAAAAAGAAAAGATACATATTTTTCTTCGATTTATAACAAGAACAATACGTAGGAATGTTCCAACATTTGCTACTTAATGACAAGAGCAACATGTGGGCATATCTTAACATGCACTCATTAATGACGAACAATAAGACCTACCTCCGTCCCCTTATTTTTTAATTGATTTTAATTTAATATAATATGAATATAAAATATTTTAAAATTTATATAATATAAATTATTAATATAAAAATTATATATATATAAATATAAAATATCTCAAAAATATCATAATACAAAAAAAAAAAAAAAAACAAAAACACGTGAAACACTACGTGTCCTAACCTTTTGTATTTTTCCACGACGCTTGAGACCAATGAAAGCTGATGTTGACCTGTCCTCTTTTCCCATCCATTTATTTAATTTGAGATTTGAAATATTTGTACATATCGTTATAAGGCTACCGACCAATTCTTACGTCCATGCATATAAGCTTCCGACGTGCAAACGTGTTTGTGACTGACGGCCGGTGGTAGTATCTGTCCAGATGCAATGCATCGCCGTGGCAAATTAAGCAAAGAAAAGGCACTTCTGCTGCGGCTTCTTAGAGCTTTCTTTAGATTGGATAATACGTTTATGTATATTATTTTTTTCAATATAACTATAGATTATTAATTATATCAAAATGTTAAATATAAACATAACAGAATAAATATTGCGTTAATGTTATCTATTTTTTAAAAATTTTTCATATCTTATTTATTATATTATTTGTATATTTATTAAATTTATTGTATTCATATTATATTTTTATATGATATTTTGATATGATGTCCAAGATTATTAAATGTAACTTCTTCTACATTTTTTTAGCATAGACGCACGAGGAGGCACTCTTGATCATGCTGGGAAGTAATCTTTAATTTCTTCTTTATCAAAACTAGATATTACATGTATTATCAAAACTATTAAAACTATTATTAAAATTATTACCAAGATTATCAAAATTTTACGCAAGTTTTCAAAATCACGTCGAGGTCACCACAATTCTATGGGTTATCCAAAAATTATAAAAGGTATTCAAATTATACTAAGTTAACAATATTATATCTTAAGTTATCAAAATTATTAGAATGGTTATCAAACTTCTATCAAAGGTTATTAAAATAAAATATAAAATTAAAACTATTACAAATGTTATCAAAATTATATCAAATATATTACAATTACATAAAAAAATTATCAAAATTATAGACACACGAAGATACACTCCTTAAGAAGTAGCTTCATTGAATATAACAATATTATGGTATTTATCTACAATTTCAACGACAAACTTATAGGACTTAAAATAACAATATATCTATCCAAACTTTAAAATATTTTAATCCAAACAAATTTAAAAAAATTGATGACGTTCCTTTATCTTTGACTTTGATGGTAACATCCAAAATTCAACCCTAAGAGATGTTTGAGCCAAGGCCAGAGATCTCCTCTGCCTTTGCTAACGTGTTTGTTATTTTTGTCCTAAACTTCTGTCATATGTAAGTGTAGCAATATACATCCAAACGTCTCAGCAACTTTCCTTGTTTGCAAGAGCAGTACCATATTAACTCCTACTACTTGTTGGCATTGTATTTGCCCTCTTCCCTTTATAGAAGGAACTCATGAACATTTTCAAGTTACCTTGAAAATTAAGGTGTTTTCTTTTTTTTAGTCCTGATCATGTCTCGAAGTAATCTGTTATTTCTTCGAATTAAACAAAGAAGAAATTATTAGAGCATTGGAGTATATACTTAATTCATCCGAATGATTCGAGCATCTCCTTTGATTGTCTAGCTGAGTGTTATATTTTGTTCTTTTAATTTTTTTTTAAGATGCCTACTTTGGTGTTTCCGTAGGGCGTTAACTTAGATGTGAGAATTTTGGACTCAATACAATTATACGATACAAAAAAATTAATAAAACATGACATGAATATAAGAACATATTAAAATTCAACAAACATATAACACATTAAATATGATAATAATATGTAAAGGAACACAAATACAATATAAATCAATCAAGTACTAGATTTAGGTTTCTATTTTTCGGCCCATGCTTTTACATATAAAACGTCACACCCATTTGCTAATGACAATATATATATATATATATATATTAAAAAAACTATATGAAGTTCTCGATCATATAAGTTTCAGATAACCACCAAGACTGAATCAAAATGCATCTTACTTTATCGAATTATAAGAAGAAAGTTCATTTGAACAAGTTGTAGATCATATAAATTTAAAAAATTATGATCAGTACATATAAAGAGAAGATCAAAGAATGGATATAACATCTAAATTGCTACAGGCTTAACTGAACAAAGCCTAGCTGGCCAATTATATGGATTAAACCACTATACATAAGGTATGGTTGTAATTGTTCATCAAAGCATAAAATAAATTATCTTATGCCATACTCAGAATTGCATTTTCTAATAATAAGGCTAATTTAGAAACACAATATCCACATTAAATCTAGGTCCGAGCCATTGCTGTAATTGCAACCCAATAATGAGCATCAAATTCAAAATCCATAGAAAAACCCTTCGCCTTATTGCCAATCAGCTTATATGCAACCAAATTGATGCTAAGAGAAGCCAAAAAAATTCATTGTATTAGAATTAAGGAAATCCGTATTTGCAGTTGGACAATTACCTACCATTTTAGAAAATCCTACAATGTGATTTGACGCCATTGATTGGAAATCATCTAATTTTCATGTAACTTTCAGTGGTCTTCGTGTAAGTAAAGCGTATAATCTCAAGAAAGAGATGACGTTAGAAGGAACAAAACCCCTGAGGAATATTCCAACCCGTGCAGCAAATATGTTTTCATTCCTGGCTAACCTGGTCTGAAAAATTCTCGGATGCAATAAGACAGGTGCATTAGAAGGATAAAGATAATAAAAATCAAGTAAAAACTCATATTCCAAATGAACAAATTCAAATTTGGATTTTGTTTAAGATAAATATAAACATTATAAATGTATTGAAAAATAGCATTAATATATTATTTGTGTATAAATGTATCATGTCTCGTTTATTAAATTATTTTTGTATTTATTAAATATTTTATATTCGTGTTTTTCAAAGTTAAAAAGTTACCAGGTATAAGGTCGGAACCAGGTGACATCCCTTTGGGCCAAAGAGAACAGTAATAGGGTCCCAACTTGTCAGCCCAAATTTGAACGAAAGCTAGGAGTTGAAGGATTGGCCACGATATATTGAAACTTGTACATTTTAATTTCTGGATTCTTTCACTTGAAAGCAATTTATAAAATGTACAAAACTTGAAAACAGTTGAATAATATAAAAATTTAATTTAAATGAAAAACTATAGTAGCAATTTTGCCTAATCTCTGCTATTTGACTTTGTATTTCTCCCTCCCAAGTCCTACCGTTTTAATTTTTCTCGCATCGTTGTAGCATCTCTGGATTCTATTATCAGAAACCTGGTGAAGCATAGTCTTCGATAATTTGAGCCAAATTCACACTGTAAAACGCAGTTAATAGCCAATTTAATGACATAAAAGGAAAGTTTTACTAGAAAATAATACTTTTAATCCCAGTTTAGCACCATGGCTGGCTCATGCCGCCGATTTTTGAGGAGATACATCTAGAGTGACAGACATGTAAACTGCGACAAGATTTATGATGAATTACCTTAAACTAAGAATTATTTAGCAGGAGATACATCTAGACTGTCAGACTTACATATAATTTATCCTACCAGTGAAATACACCACAGCTTTTCCATCCATAAGCGCTGGTTTTTAAGGCTTAAGCTTAGACATTTTAACAAAAGCAAGCTGAAGAATTTCTCATTTCTGCTAGCTCAGCTAGTGGAATGGATATGTGTAAGTTGCAGAAATTCATTAAGCTCTGGCACGAAGACTGGAGATGGTGTTTCTCAATCCAATCACTAATTTTCGAAGATACTTAATCAGTCTGATTATCAGTCGAATCGTGTGTCCCAGAAGAAGCAAGAGCATCAAGCCGATCCAAACCAACATAGCAATTACTATTACGTGGATTAGCATATTGTATTCCTTTTCAGGTGTGAAAGCTGTGATAGATTCCAGATATGCTATTGCCATTGCAGTAATGGCGACCCACATAATGACCATTAAAACCCACATAAAGAACCTATGCCTCAATGGTAATCCACTTATAAGCAACAGGATGATGCTAAGAGATGCCACCAAACCTGTTGTATTAAAAATGATGAAAAGTTCATACACGACTGGATTATTATCTGCAGATATGGAAAACCCCGCAGTGCGATTTGAACCGTCTGATGCCGTTGATGAAGGATTGCTCTCTTGCCAGACGCCACTAGGTGGATTGACGCCCGCTTGGAAGGCCATGCCAGCTAGCAGGGAAGCCACTAGCATTAAGGTCTGGCGTTTTCTTTCCATCCAATCAGAATTTCTATGAACAAACCTTTTGCGATCATTATTTTTCTTAGGTTTCGATGTTGCATTTGATTGATCAGATGCTGATAAGATCTTGGTCCTTGTAGCTTTGAGTTCACGATTTGACAAGGGATTATCTTTTGCATGTACAGCTCCCATTGTTTGAGGAGACTCAACAATCTCATCATTTTGATCTTGTGATAAAAGATCCAGCACTATGAAGCCATCTGCATTTTGACAATTCACGTCTACCAATTTGCTAGAAATAAAAAAATTTATGGCCTGCATATATATACTTATATGAATAATATTTCCGCAAATAATAACTCTGCCGATTCAAACTTCAAAGATAAAAGAAAAAGAATCCGTGGGTTTGAGAGTGCACCACTGCCTTTATTTAAACTCAGCTAACGTAAACAGAGAAAAAGTAGCTCCACTGGGTGGCTGTGGCTGAATAACTGCAATTAAGGCCGACCTAAAGTTAATTGATTGTTCAGGGGATAGGATTGTGGGGCCACAGATTCTCTCATTCTAAGACTAAGACAGCATACTTAAACATCTGATAAATTTCATTTATTTTGTATAACCAAAAAAATAAAATATCTGCGTGTGAAGATCTGTCCAACAATCAGGTTAGTTTGGCTCAATTGGAAATACAAAAAATATATATATATATCTTAGGTCTGACTTGATGTATTGAAAACATTATTTAGATCTGTATATATTCACCTAGGTTTATATCCAAAGGATATTTATGTTTAAGTTCAACTCAACTTGAAATATAAATAAAAATTAGTATTCAAGTCTGATTTGATAATTTAATAACTTTATCTAATTCTATTACAATCTATTTATATTTACACATAAACAGATCGATCTTTTTTATCAATTTCTCTTATAAAGTCACAGTAAAATGAGCAAGACTCAGTAAAAAATGCTATCTTACTTTTTCTTTTTTTTTTTTTTTTTCCCAAATTCACATTTTGGGCTCAATATTTATGTGCAAACTCTCTCTCTCTCAAAGTTGAACTTTTAAGCTTTAACAAATAACTTGATCATGCCTAGCATTAAGATTAAAGAAATTTGGGATTTGGCACTTGCACAGACGGCTCATCTTGCAGACTGTCCTAACTTCTATATTTTTCAAACAACAAATATGGTCTCAACAAAGAAAAAAACACGTGAGAGGCAACAAGTTAATTTGTTTTCTTATCATAAACTACGGAGTTTGACTTAGGGTTTTAGATCAGGTCATCGTCTACATAAATCTGGTTTAATGAGTAGTACTATATCTGTTAAAATCTCTGGTCTTGAAACAATAGATTGTTAGTTAATTGCTTTGTTGGAAAAGGCCAGGAATTAACAAAGGAGATAAGTACACACCTCTGTTTGCTTAGCAGCTACTGCCAGGTGTAAGATAGTGTTACCGTCATAATTCTTACAATTTACAAACTCATGATCTGAAATTCTTTTCACCAAAAACTTCATTGCCTCGAACTGGTTGTACCTTATGCAAGCATGCAAGATGGTCTCACCTTTGTCCATCAGCGACCGAGCTGCCCAGAGTCTGGCATGGACTAACACTTTCAACACATCAAGGTGACCCTTAATGGCTGCAATATGAAGAGGGTTCCTCCCATCAATGTCGCTAACAAGGCACATATCAGGGTTAACCTCCAGCAACCTTTTTACGATATCCAAATACCCTTTTGCTGTTGCCAAGTGAAGCGGTGAAGACTGTCGAGAATCAAGTTGTTTGGCTAGCTCAGGCTTGCGAGTGAGAACTTCATCGACAAATTCTAAATGGCCAAGCATGGAAGCTACGTGCAAAGGTGTATCAGAGTAACGATCGGTGAGAAATCTATCAAGAAGCAGTGCATCCTCTTGAAGCAATTTAAGCAAGGACATCTTATTGCCTTCCACAGTCGCATGATAAAGCTTCCCCTCCATTTTCTAATATGCTATTGACAAAAAAAAAAAAGGAATAAAGATAGATTCCTAATTACTCAAATATGTGGATATGTATATATATAGCAAGATCCATTTATATTTATGCAGAACTAGCTTATAGATAGTTGGATTTTATGTTTTATTCGTGTAGATTTTGTATATCAAATTTTGAATATATTAAAATTGTTTAATTATTTATTTGATTAAAAAATTAAAATCCTTAAAAATATATGTAAATTGGTATTCGCAATTAACAAGATATAAATATCGACTCTACTTAAAACTGTACTTTGATAAGTGTAATTATATTATTAAATCCAGTGATCTATTAATTATAATTTTCATCGTATCTGTTTGATTTTTCTTCAATATATTTATAT
The DNA here is from genome assembly GCA_038382025.1 of Adansonia gregorii. NCBI lineage: Eukaryota > Viridiplantae > Streptophyta > Magnoliopsida > Malvales > Malvaceae > Adansonia > Adansonia gregorii. The sequence goes on along the minus strand of JBBYHO010000016.1, from coordinate 2,592,266 downwards.
ATATATATATTAGTTGACCATAAATTTTTAAGGCAAATGTAAGGTCAAATGTTCTTGTGTAGTTCTTATTAATTATAAACATCGCAAGAATCTTTAACTTCGGCTCCAACAATAATTGACGATATGTGTTAGCATTCGAGTAAAGTTCATAGATGGTGGATAAAAGTTGGTGGCTTACGATGCACTAATAGAAGGGAAAAAAAATGGAATATCATAAACTTTGCACTATAAAGATGTTTGTTAAGGTAAGGTAAACAATTGAATCTTAGCAACTCACTAATAAGAATTTCCAGTTTTAGTTAAAATTAAATATATATATATATATATATAATAGTTGTCCCATAAAAATAACTTCTGCAAAAGAATCCGTATTTCTGGTATTACTTTAAATGAGTGATTTACTTTTCAAAGGATTAAAGAAAAAAATAATTTTTTAATATTAAATAATTGTCTGTTCAAAATTAACTTCTTATTTTATTTTATTGATCATATATTTTATTTATATAATTTTTTTAGTTGAAAGAAAACGTTAAGTAAAAGTGTTCGTAAATAGTTAGATAAACTTGTTGATATTTTAAATTTTTTGTACAAACTTCTCCATTTATTAAAATCAATTTAAGATAACTTTATTTAAATTTACTATTTAAATATATAAACGCCTATTTTAATATTATATATTTTTTAAATTAAAATAAAAACTGAATATGTAATAGTACAATTTATGACCGATCATTCCATGCTTAAAAAATTCATATATTCGATCCTCGGAATAATATCTAACCTAACCCGGATAATTTTCTTTAAGCTTTCCGACTTGCTTTCGCCTTCAATCCACTGAACCAAAAAATGAGTTAAAATAAAAACTCTTTAAGGAAGAATGGTCGGATCGGACCTACCTCCCCATATTCTCCACTTGCTTTAACAGTTTAACTTTTTTTTAATAATTTTTTTCACAAAACTATTGATAAATATGTTTATAGATTAAATCAGATTGTGATTTAAATTTTTTAATATTTTTATTTAAGCCCAACCTAGGTTGACCTCGAGTCTACTTATAAATTTATTTTATTATTTAAAAAATATTAAAATATTAAAAAATTATTTTGATATTAATAAAAATTTTATAATTAAATTTAAATAAAATTTTTTATTAATTAAACCATGATTCAAACCGAGCAAGATCAATTTAAATCAAAAAATATTATGAC
>JBBYHO010000016.1:2558317-2578668 GCA_038382025.1 Adansonia gregorii | reverse complement strand
TTATTTGCTAACATTTTAAAAGTATAAAAACTAAAATAATGAATTTAATAGTATAAGAACTAAAATGCCTCTTTCTACTATAATACAGAAATTTTTAATAAATTTTTACCATTAGTAAAAGTACAAGAAAATCAATAAAATCAAAAAATAAAATAGGATAATTATTTTTTAATATTTTAATAATATATTAAAAAAATTATGCACTTTTCTAGAAAAATTACTCATTAGAAAAACTATCAGTTCTTTAAATAAGGTGGTATAAAAACTTTTAATAAACTTTTATCATCGGTAAAAGTACAAGAAAATTAATAAAATCATAAAATCAAAAAATAAAATAAGAGAATTATTTTTTAATATTTTAATATTATATTTAAAAAAATTATGTACTTTTCTAAAAAAAATTACTCATCAGAAAAACTATCAATCCCTTAAATAAGATATTTATTATTATTCATGTAATTTTTCATCTCTAAAAAAGTTACACTCTTTTTTTCAATTTATTCTAAAAAATTAAGTGTATTTTTAAAATATATATAATATTAAAGATATGGCAGAAATACTCTTTTAAGTTATTACCAACCCAATTTGAACATAATAAAAGAGCGGCACAAAGCAAGTTGCAGCATTTCCATTTGTAGTTTTTTAAAGACCAGTCCATTCAATTCAGAGTTCAACCTGAACAAGGCTAACCCCTCTCAAACGCAAGGCATAAGTATTAAGGACGGGCCCACTTGTTTTCGCTTTCGCTTTTTATATTTTCCCTCCAAATCTGGCTCTCACTTTCTCACCAAACAAACAGATTCTGGAGAGAAAGGAATCAACGTCGTTATTAGTTGATTACAACTGAGGGGGGAGGGGGGGGAGAAAAGAAAAAGAAAAGAAAAACCCTGAACCCCATTTCTCGTCAAATCCAAGAAAATTACAAAAACGCCGTTTTCTTTGCACATCCCATGAACATACCGTCCTCCCAGAAGTGCAAAACAACCAAACGTAAAACCCTCCCACAAAAACCCACAACCAAGACAATGAAAACCCAAGCCAAACAAGAACCCGTGACGTCATCATCTTCAGCCCCCTCCATACGTCCTTCTTTCAGTCTCCCGCCGGCGGAACCTGAGTTCACCGTACGTAAGCGCACTGACCATTCATGTCTTGCCCAATGGCGGCCAGTCCCTTACAACCCAGAACTCGAACCCCAGAAAACCATCTACAGTCGTTCTTTTGAAGTGGGTGGCTTTGATTTCCGCATCTTGTTATACCCGAAAGGCGATTATATGGCCTCTCCCGGTTTCCTTTCTCTCTACATTCAAATCAATGCGCCACATTGCTCTCCCATTTTCGATTGCTTTGCCAGTTTTAAACTAAGCATTGTGAACCAGGAAGATGAATCGAAGTCTTTGGCCAGAGAGACTCACAATAGATTCTCTAGCAAGAAAAAAACCAACGGTTGGTTTGACTTTGGACTTGCTGATCCTGTCTTTGATCCAACATCAGGGTTTCTCAAGAATGGTTCTTTGCTTGTTTCCATTGTAATTTCCATTTTGGATGAGTCATTTTCATTTTCAACATATGATAATAATAACAATGAGGAGGAATATTCTATATCTTCTTTAGATTGTAACTCTGTTGTTTTGAACGGGAAATTTAATTGGAAGGTCAAAAATTTTACTTTGTTTGAGGAAATGATCAAGACCGAGAAGATAACTAGCTCTGGTTTTCTAGTTGGGCCAGTTCTTGCTGATCTTAATGTGTATGAAACCAAGGTTAATGGAGTTGAGTATTTGTCTTTGTTTATGGAGGCACATGAGCCACACAGATGTCCTAAATGTGCGGGTCTTGATAAGAGTAGGTGGTGTTTGTTTCGAATATCTGTTTTGAATCAAAGGCCAGGACACGCTCATATGCATAAGGACTCATATGGGAGGTTTAGTGTTGAAAATTCTGACGGGGATGATGCAATTCTAGGTTGGACTAATTATATAAAGATGTCAGATTTTATTGATAAGGGGTTTGTTGTGGATGATACTGTTGTGTTTGCGGTATCTTTCAATGCAATCAAAGATTCTGCTGTTGCCGTAAATGCTTCTTCGAGGGATTGTACTTTAATCAGAAAATGTGATACGGACACAGATTTAGTAAGGTTTACATGGAAGATTGAAAATTTTACGAGGTTAAAGGATATTCTGAAGAAGAAAAAGATGAAAGGAGTGTTTGTTAAGAGCAGTAGGTTTCAGAATGGGAATCATGAATTTCGCCTGGTCGTTTATCCTAGAGGTAACTAATATGAAGCATAACTTTGAAGGTTTTTTTTATTTCATACTTACGTTGTTCTTTCTGAGTTGTTAATAGATTATGGAAAATAATCACTTATCACTTGTTAAGATTTTGTCAACATCTGGGTGGTCATGCAACTTTGAAGAATGAATGAGAAAGTTGCAAAACAACACATATAAGTTGATGTTAACAAGGTTTTTCTCTCTAGGGAATCTTAATCCATATGTCTGGTTTATTCAGAAAGAAAAACACGTACAGTTGTACTGTTTAAGGATCATACTTGTATCTGAACTGATGGATGGAAATAAGAATGGGGGACAAAACTGATAGAGTTGTTTGCTAATACCTGATGGCACCAGGGCAATCTCAGAAACCTTTCTACCTTTCGATGTATCTTGAAGCTTTGGTTCCTCGAAATGCTACTGTGGACTGGAGTTGTTTTGCCAGTTATGTGCTAGTCATTGTGAATCAGAAGATGAAAAACAATTCTATTTTATGCGAATCACACGATCGTTTCTCAAAAGCTACAAAAGTATGGGGGTGGTCAGAATTCATGACTCTTGCAAGTCTCTTTGATAAGGATTCTGGATATATGGTTCGGGATACTGTAACCTTTGAGGCACAGGTTCTTATTTTGAAGGAGACCTTCAAAATGCAGGATGTCCCAGAGTCGGGCAATGAACCTGCCCATAAGGATGGAGAAAAGAAAAGGTGGTCAATCACTTGGAAGCTGGAAAATTTCGTTACCTTCGAGAGAGTATTTTCAATCGAGAATATATATAGCAAATATTTCCAGGTTGATCAACTAGAGCTTCGAATTGGTAAGGCAGTACCAGTGCGTATATTTTGTTCTTTTTCTAATTCTTTTGGCACCTGGTGTCAGCAGATAGTTTATAATTTTATCATCCAAGTCACTCTTCTCTCTTTCTAATGATATAATGCAGGGGTAGATGTATCGTCTGACACCTTATATGCATACCTGGAGTGTGATCCATCAGTTCAGAATGATCCTGAACAGGATTTTTGGGTTAGTTACAGGATGACCGTGGTTAATCAAAAGCACCCTGGCAAAAGTTTCTGGAAGGAGTCCTCTCTATGTACAAAGATTTGTGCAAATTATGATCTACAGTTTATGAAACTATCTGATTTGCTGGAAGCAGATGCTGGGTTTGTTATGGGTAAAATGGTTACTTTGGTTTGTGAGATCCTTGATTACTGCCCATGGTTCGATTTTTCAGATCTAGAGGTTAGCTTGCTTTTGTGCGTCTTTCTTGTGCAATTTTCTCTTCTTTGTTCTGTAACTTTTACCTGTTATTTACCGCTATATTATATCCCTTGTTGTCTGCCCAGTTATTGCTGAATACTTCATTAGCTGAAAACGTATCTGCTTTTCTAATCTGATTTAGTATTTATGCATGATGATTAGCATTTTTTTTCTCATATCCCAGGGAAAAAAAAAACAAGGGTTCATCTTCCATACACTGGCACAAGGGTTCAAAAAAAGTTAAAAAAAGTTGCCTCATGCCATGTTTATTGATTTATTTATTTCTTTATTTATTACTATGTTTCACCGTTCTAACTTGCTTGTGGAGTTTGAAAACTCCACTGGCAGTGTATTGGATAATTTCTCAAAGAGGTTTTGTCTTTAATTCAATATCCTTGGACATGTTGAAATCATTTTTCATAGCGATAATCGAGGGTTTTTTTTTTTCACGGAAAAAAAGAAATACAAAGAAGAGTAATTGCTTTGCAGAATTTTCTCTGCATTTTTTTATTTGGGAAGTTGGTTTGTAGGATTATTTCTCTTGCCATGAACTGCAGTTTTAAGTTACTGAGTTTAGAATTATTTGGTATACTAGTTACTGCAGCCATGATTTAACTCTGTTCGAATGCTTGAGGTTTTTGCCATTACTTAGTTAGCACAGCCATTGATGTTACAAGTCAACAGATGTTTTACCATTAAGTATATATGTGCAGGTTCTGAATGATGTTACATCAACTGAGCTTCATGAAACTACCCATGTGGACAACTCTGGACGGCATCTTGCAGCTGAGAGGGATCACCTTAATGATGAAGATAATGCTTCTCTAATACTTATTCTGAAAGAAGAATTTAAAAAGGATCTTTTCACATGGGCTGGAATTTTGATTGGAATGCAGCTTTACCTCAAGGATCCTATAAAACTAAAAGATTTTTTTCACCAATTATCTTGTCACATTGATACAGGGCAGATAGATGTTATTCTGGATAAATTTACATGCAAGTTGGATGCTTTAACCGTCAATGCTGAGTTCCAACGTCAGAAAATTGACAGTGCACTTTTAGATGTAATGGTTGAGTGTTCCCAGAGATTAAACGGAAAATCTGGTGAGGATCCACATGCAAAACCATGCCTAGATAACAATGAAGTTAGCTCTCAAACTAAATTTCGTTGGAGAAGTAGTTTAGCAAATTTTCTTCGATCTTCAATATATGAGAGATTCTTTGGGGCTGATAATTGTATGGATGATTGTAGTAATACTTCAGGGGAAGCTATTCTTGGACAGCATGATTCTACTTCAGACTTATCTAAGGAGATCTTAGAGTTTATTGTAATTTCATTGAAGGCTTTATATGTTGATGTTACACGAGATCCCTTGGAGCAAAGCAAAGGGTGTCAATTTACGGAAAAGATTATAGTATTAGTAAATGAAGCTCCTAAGCATCTGCTACCAGATCTAATTTCTTTATTGCCCAAGTTAGCTTGTCAGTTCGAGCATAAAGTTGTTGCTTGCGCTGTTTTAGATCAGCTACAAATGTCAGGTGCAGAATCTTCAATGCGACTACCTGTGAGACATTTTCATCTATTTTTCACCCAACGATCCTAAATGAAATTTATTATAGGTGTTTGAAAAAGGGCTTTTACCATCTAATTAAAATAACAATATAAGAACTAGCTTGGTGGGATGTTTTAGTTTAGAGTTTAGAATCAAATATTTATATTAGTTAATAGATGCTAGATACTTCAGGTCTAAAATTCCGTGGCAGCATGTTCATGATACTTAAGGCTAAAAGCATGCTAGGTGCTTGACACTCGTTTTAGTTGGATGATAGTCCTCAAGCATAGTCTATTGATGTTTTGATACTCGTTGTGCGGTTCATTTATCTTTAGTTCTTTTTTTCTTACCATTTGAGTGTGTTCTGCTTTTAAAATTCAAAGTTATAGCGAACTTCCTAAAACTGGCCTAGTAACCCTTTGATAAACGATGTGAAGAGGTGCAATTGTTTGTCAAACCTTATTTTTTTATAGGGGCTATTTTTCTGGGAAAAAAAAATGTTTCCACCCGGATGCCAATAAATTCTTGAAAAACCTGCATAAAGCGGCTTTCACGCCTTACTGTGGGAAGTCTCAACCTGCATAAATTCTTAAAGTATCTGTGTTGTGGAATCTTATGACTCCTGCTCCTTGTCTATTTTTCCTCTTAAATTTCATCGCACAGATCCTATTTAAATCAGAATGTTATTGGTATTCATAGTTGAGACTAGATTTAACAGTTCATATTTATGATGTGTTCTTCCTTTTAATAGTTCATTAGTGTTAATACTTTTTGTTTAGATTACTATTATGCTTTGAGCTCATCTTATCAGCCTCCATTTAGCTGTGAGATTTGCTCACAAACTGTCCCATTGGTTTGATTTTGTCTTGAAACCATATTTCTGCCAACATTTATAGCATCTAACGCAAGATTTGCTGAAAGAAGTCTTCTACGGATATCTTATATACAGTGGAAAGCTATGAACATACGAAAAGCACTGCAATTTGTGATTCTCTCCGTCTTTAGTGGCATTAACTGATGCATAATGAAAACCTTACCAATTTGTAAGAGCCAACCGGCAGGCTAAAATCTATCACCCTAAGAGTCAATGTAAATAAGAGGACGCTAAAGAAGATGGCAAATAAATTCTACTGTGATGAAGTCTGCAATAGCTTTTGTTCCATTTTTTTCACTTCAGTGACTAAACATTTTTGTTCTTCAGGTTCTTGAGGCCCTGTGTCAGTTGCAGTTTGGTATTGATGTTTGGGAACGCGCATTTTTTCAAGCATCTGAAGTTATAGGTGATTTAAATGGTGAAGAACTTGGAGCTGCCGTCCACTTATTATTTAAAGCTGCATCTCAGTGCCAGCATAGCCTTCAAGCAGTAAGCATTTAGACATTGATATATGGGAATTTAGTGACCATCATTTTTATTTATTTCCCAACAAAACCCTCTTTTAATGTGTTTACCTTTACTTTCTTTGTAGATAGGTATTCTCCACCAAAGGTTAAAGAATCTGGGGGCTGAGGTTTCACCTTATATGCTGGATCTTCTTGGAAAATTTTTGAACAGTTCTGGTGACCTTGCGGTAGCCATGTTACAAAAAATTAATTCTGACTTTTCCCTTGATCAAGAACACTTAGCAGATGGTAGGCCCTCATCATCCGCTGCAATTGGACTGGCAACTGAGAGTTCGTATGCAGGAGATCACCATTTTTCTGATATCTTTATGCTGTTAGAGATGCTAGCCATACCCTCTATTGCTACGGAAACTACACAGGCATTTGAGAAAGGTATTGCAAATGGATTTATCACGTATCGATCGGTTGAAATGGTGTTGGAAAAACATGCTTCAATGTTGGGTGTCCGTTTAGTTTCTTCTGAAGAACATCAGTCTGGATACACCGAGACAGCTGAAAAAGGCAGTGTGGGTTCTTTGTACACTGAAGAAGTTTTTACATTGGTTTTTGGTCTTGCTGATAAACTGTTCCTATCTAGACACTCTCGAGTTCACGAGTTTCTGAGAAATTTCTATTCAACACTATTTAGGCTGTTCGCTGATGAAAACTATCGGAAGAAGATGGTGAGAAGATTGGTTGAACATGCCATGACTGCTGCTAATAACTGCTCTGAAACTAGCCTGGATGTATTAGTTTTCTTGGTTCACAATGAGTGTAAAGTTGCCAGACTAGTTCTAAACATGGTGAGAGATGATTTTCAACTAGCCAATTCTGACCTTTCTGCACTTAAGAGCCAGTTACATGCTAGAGAGGATGAATATAGCCATGCTAGGAAAGAATTGCAAACTGAACTTTCAAAGATGAGGATAGAGAATTTAACTTTGTTAGAAAGGCTGCGTGAGTTTGAGGCTACCATTCTTCACTATAAGGTACTTAATATATTTGTTACATATTTGGATGGTGAAACACATGTACTTCCTTTTTAACAGATTTTTTGTTGACAGACTGAAATGAGGCTTGAAAGGGATCGTTCTGCTCAGGAGAAGAAGGAACTTTCTGAACAACTAGAAGCAGTTGAGCATCAATTTCATAGTTCTTCCTCTGAACAGAATGATCGGTTAGCAGAGCTCTCCAATCAGAAACAAGTTTGTCAAGATCGTCTTCGCAACCTGGAGATGCAGTTTTCTCAGTTAAAGTCTCAGAAACAGCGAGAATTGAAGGTAATCTTGTTTTTATTTTGACTCTTTCAGATTATTTCTAAGGTAAAATCTTGAATGGATGATTTTGGCTGGAATCTTTTTTCTTTCTTTTTCTCTTTTTCGAAGGAAAGGAAGCTGGCACCTATTAACACAAAAGCCTTTTTCCTGCATTGATTATTGTTATAGTCTGTACTAATCACTGCTTGTGCTGATCTTGCGTCTGAACTGCTGTTTGAACTTTGGATCAAGCAGACCGGCTTGCCATTTGCGAGTTACCAAATAATTTCCGTCCAACCATTTCAATGATGATATCATAAAGACAATTGATAATATGTAAAAAAATGGAAACGAAGAAAAGAAAATGCCAGGCTGAGGTAAGGTGGTAAGAGTGAAGTATAATTGAAATAATAAATATGGAAAAGAAAAAGTTTCACTTAACTAATATTCTTTGACATTGGTTGAGGGAGACTTGGGGAACTGTCGCCCAGTCTGGAGAGCCATTGAAAGTTGAGAGTAACAAAGGAGAATAAACTCTGGGTTCCAGTTATGATAATGACTCTTTCTACTAAAAATCCAAATCTTCCCATTTAGTTTATAGTTTTTGCATCTGACCCTGATGTCCTTGCTCAATTATCTTTGCTTTTTGAACAAAGCCTCTGTTTCCCTAAAATGTTTCTATCTGTCCTTTGCTTTTGAGTAGTCATTGGTACTGATGTGTCGTTTGCTTTTGAGTAGTCATTGGTACTGAGGTAAACTTAAATGATTCAGGAGAAAAATGTTCTTGCTGAAAAGCTGAGGGTTGCAGATGAAAAGAAGGAAAGATTTGTTGAAGAATTAAGAAGACGTGGTTTGCAGCTTGAAGCTCGCGAAGCAGCACAGCGGTCACTTTTAGATGAAGTCCAGAAGTTAAAACAAAATCTTGAGCAGATTAGAGGAGAGGAACAAGAGAAGGAAGAGGAGATTGCACAATGCAGGACCTATAATTATGAGCTGCAAATGGAGTTGAATACTCGTCAGGTTTGTTTCTACTTACTCTCTCTTCATGAATACTTTCTGGTTTGCATCATCCGTATGTAAACTGGTTTCCACTTTTTTCATGCTCAAATGCATCATCTTTCCACAAGAATGACTGGAAATGTGATTCTTTTAATGCCTTTGTGTTAGCTTTGAATATTAGATCCCTAAGACTTTGCATAGCTTCTTTGTTCAAGATTTGGAATCCAAAGCTTAACTCGGGTAGCTCATACAACCATCCTTAAAAGGTGGCATCCAACAGGTTTGGAGTTCAATATTCAAATCCCAGCTTGTACAATGTTTTCCTTATCCCAAGGTTACAGATGCCTTTTACAACAGAAAAAAAAAAAAAAAAAAAAAACAAAGAGTTTAATTGAGCCATAGTTGGTATCATAGCTTGGTGTTCCACTAGAGCAGCTCCTAAATAGCTTTCTAACTTCTTAATTTCTTATTCCACTAGAACAGTACTAAATTCATGCCAATGTGACGCAATCTCTTTCTCTTCTACATCAGCAAAATAATTTTCATTTTTTGGGTTCAAAATCCTGATTATTTTTGTGAAACTGACAATCTGAATCCAAAAAATTGGACTTTAATTGGTTGCATTAGATTTTTTTTTTTGGCCTGTCATGGCCGGTTTTTTATGGTTTCTTTAAAGTTAATTAGGGTTAGTTTGGTTAAGATTTTATTTAAAAACTAAGTGAATACCCTTAGAATCCAAATTTGATCATCACATGCGTTCTTCTTGTTTGCTTGCTCCTTTTCGATCAGGGGCACTATGAGTTAACACTTTCCTTGCTGCTATTTTTGACCTGTTGTTTGAGTAGCTGTCTTCTTATTGCAAAGACAAGTAGGAGATATGGCTATTTTTTCTTATTCTCCCACACTACTCCTATGTTTTCAAGAATGTTGCTCTGACTTTTCATTTTTCTTGAAGTATCCTTATCCGATATGTTTCCGGGCATGGGATGAAGATATGACCCTCTAAGGACTCTCCAAATACATATAAAAACTTTTTTAAAAAATGGACATACCATTAGATGCATACCCGTATTCGACCTTATACCCGAGTCCGAGTAACATAGTTTTATACTATTGTTTTGACTTTTCACGTGCTTCCACCTTAGGCAAGCATATTGACAAGAGCTATAACCCTTTTGTTTTTTTTTGGCTAATCATCCTTTCTATATGCAGGTCTTGTTTTTCAGGGACATTCTATCATCCTGGCCTTCAGCAATTGATGTATTTTTCATTTTATCTCATTTATGCATTTTATATTTGCTATTGTGCATTGATATATAGTCTTAAAAATCCTCCGAGTCTAGAAATCTCCATCTAAATTATCCATGTTTATTCCTATCCCCATCTCCTTGACAATCTACTAACCATAACTGTAATAGTCCCTTGACACACTCTTTGCACTATGTTTTCTTCCCCTAAATGTGTTCATCTCCTTACTTTTTTGATACAAGCTTAATCACTATGTATATGTGTGGGATCGCAATTCATTACTAAGTTCCACGCTTTAGTTTAATGGTGATTAAGGGTATATTGGACATATTAGACAACCTCTCCATCATGGTGTCCGTATAGACTTGTATTTTATGCCTTGCTGTCTTTAAATACTTTTATTATATAGAGATTGATTAGTTCCTGAATCTTGGTTGCCTACGATTTTTGTGCAGGAGCAAATCCAGTCCCTTAGGGTTTCGTTGGAGGAGGAGATCCTACAACATGCTCCTATCTATGGAGTTGGCCTTGAAAACCTGTCGATGAACGAACTAGAGACGTTGTCAAGATTCCATGAAGATGGCCTAAGAATTATCCATGCTACCAAGCAACGCTTAAGACGTAATAGTAACAGCCTGCCACCTTATTCAACTGCAGTTACCGTTCAAAAACCTCGACGTTGATATACCCTCGTTAGCGGTGTTCAGATGAACAACAATAAGATTAGTCATGTACATTTCACAGGTTAGCCTTATTTTTTTTTTTCTTCACCCATATCAAACATATGTTGAACATATATTTGTACATGAAGCTTGTCTTTAAATGCAGTTAACATACTCTACCACTATAACGAGGGGAAAAAGGGAATATGGTCCGATATATAAAAGAACCAGGGCATTAAGTTAGCAGCTGCAATTTCACAAACCAATGAATAAGTATATTATGAACAAATGTTACCAGCAAACAGCATTGAAGTTGACGACTTTTAAACGGCAATATTGACTGATTTATTAACTTGAAACACAATCGTGTGATAGGCTGATTTCCAACAAGAAAATAATTTCCAGGGGTTGGAAAAGGATTTGTGAAACTTTACCCACGGTAAACCAGAAAATCAGTTGCCACTTACCACGTCGACAAAGTCATCGTCGGTTATCCAATCATTTGACTCGTCGCTTTCAGAATCTTTTTCTCGAGGATTTGATTGGCCTGCTTTCTGCAAAAAACCACGAGTTTCTCGTCTCTTATTCAGCAGAACCTAGTGATTGGATCCACTAGATGATGGAGTTTTGTCGTGCTGTGTCGATTTAGGCAGTGATACTCTATTAGAAAAAAGATAATTATCAATCATCAACATCGTCTTCAAGATCACTGAAGGAAACGTCCTCTTCATGTTCCAGTTTCGTCTTGAAACTCACGGAAGCTCCACTGGAAATATTATCTGCTTCTTCCAGCCACTGTGTCGGTCGGCGTTCTTCTGCTGCATTTACGATATTAGATCATAGTCTTTCAAAGATGATTTCGTCAAGCAACTAAATCGAATTTGGGATTTCGAAAGAACAAATTTTAGCTACCAAATACCATTATGGACTCCGTCAACTGAGTCTGGAAATCTACCAGATCTAACCCTACTTGGCAACCCAAAATCAAACTTATTAAACTTTTATGGCAGCCTTTTAATCAGCATTCTAAAAAAAATAAAAAATAAAAATTTCGCCCTTTGGCGATGCTTCAATGTTCTTGCCATTTCGGTTTACATCAATTCACATACACCCTGCTGGTTTTCCAAACCCAAAACTTTTAATTGAAAAGAAAAAATGTAAGGTTGTATACCAACTCAACCAAGAAAATAGCACAAAAACTAAAATATAAAATAAAAAAAGATATATTTTTTAAAAACATTTATATATTTTTTATTTATTTTATAAGTATATATATTTTAAATTAAAAATTAAGATTAAATCCTTTTAAAAACCACATGTATTATTTTTTTTCAATCAATAATGGTGAAAATAACTTTTTTTCTTTCATATATTTTAATAAATTTTTTTCTTCTTTTCCACCCATATGAATTGGGTTTGGCCATCACATCATCCCAATTGTGAAAGTATTTAAAGAATTAATAAAATTAAAAAATAAAATAAAATAGGGTAAAAATGTCCCTTCATATTTTTATTTTTTTTAAAAAAATTATCAACTTTTCTAGAAGGAAAAAAAACTATAAATTATCAATTAATTTTTCACTGACATTTCATCCCTAGAAAAATAACCCCTCTTTTTTAATCTCTCTTAAAAAATTACCTGTATTTTTTAATGCGCAAAACTTATGTTTATATAAAATATTAGTTTTTTCGTCCACATTGTAAACATTGCAAGGTGCAGTATAGGAAAACTCCAAAGTTTATTACCGACCCAATTTGAACAGATAAAAGAGCGGCATGAAACAATTGTTGCTTTCGTTTGTATTTTCCCTCCAAGCGTGGCTATCACTTTCTCACCGAACGGACAGAGTCTGGAGAGAAAAGGAAGGAATCAACTTAGTTATTAGTCATTACAACTGAGAGAAAAGAAAAAGAAAAGGAAAAAGGAAAAAACCCTGAACCCCGTTTCTTGTCAAATCCAAGAAAATTACAAAAACACGTTTTCCTGTGCACATCCGAAGAACACACAGTGCTTCCAGAAGTGCAAACCAAGAATCCGCCGTGTCATCATCTTCAGCCCCATCCATGCCCCGTCCTTCTTCCAGACCCCGGCCGATGGAACCTGAGCTCACCGTAGTCACGCGCACTGACCAGTCATGTCTTGCCCAGTGGCGCGTCCTTTACAAACCAGGACTCAAACCCAAGAAAACCATTTACAGTCGTTATTTCGAAGTGGGTGGCTTTGATTTCCGCATCTTGTTATACCCAACAGGCGATACTATTCCCGGTTTCGTTTCTCTCTACATTGAAATGAAAAACCCACGTTGCTCTCCCAGATTCGATTGCTTTGCCAGTTATAAACTAAGCATTGTGAACCAAGAAGACGAGTTGAAGTCTTTGGCCAGAGAGTCTTACTATAGATTCTCTAGAAAGATGAAAGCTAACGGTTGGCTTGATTTTGGACTTCCTGATTCTGTCTTTGATCCAACGTCAGGGTTTCTCAAGAATGGTTCTTTGCTTGTTTCTGCTGAAATTTCCGTTTTGGACGAGTCAGTTTCCTTCTCAATAGATGATAATCATAATAACAATAAGGTGGAATATTCTATATCTTCTTTGGATTGTGACTCTGCTGTTTTGAACGGGAAATTTAATTGGAAGGTAAAAAATTTTAGTTTGTTTGAGGAAATGATCAAGACCGAGAAGATAACTAGCTCTGGTTTTCTAGTTGGGCTAGTTCTTGTTAATCTTAATGTGTATGAAACAAAGGTTGATGGAGTTGAGTATTTGTCTTTGTTTATGAAGGCATATGAGGCTCACCGATGTCTTAAATGTGCGGGTCTAGACAAGAGTAGTTGGTGTTTGTTTCGAATATCTGTTTTGAATCAAAGGCCAGAACACAATCATATGCACAAAGACTCATATGGGAGGTTTAGTGTAGTAAATTCTGACGGAGCTGATGCAATTCTAGGTTGGACTTATTATATGAAGATATCAGATTTTATTGGGTCCGATAAAGGGTTTGTTATGGATGATACTGTGGAGATTAGGGTATCTTTCAATGCAATCAAAGAGTCCGTTGTTGCTGTAAGTGGCGGTTCAAATGATTTTAGCGTCATCAAAAAAGGTGACACATATATAGGAAGATTTAGCTGGAAGATTGAAAATTTTACAAGGTTGAAAGATATTCTGAAGAAGAAAAAGATGAAAGCAGCGTTTGTTGAGAGCTGTAAGTTTCTGATTGGGAATCAAGAATTTCGCCTCATTGTTTATCCTAGAGGTAACTAATATGAAGCATTACTTTGAAGCTTTTTATTTCGTATTTACGTTGTGCTTTCTAAGTTTTTATAGACTGGAAAATAATCACTTTATCAGTTGCTAAGATTTTGTCAACATCTGGATGGTCATGCAACTTTGAAGAATGAATGACAAAGTTGCAAAACAACACATATAAGTTGATGTTAACAAGGTTTTTCTCTCTCGAGAATCTTAATTCATATGTCTGGTTCAGCAAGAAAAACATGTACAGTTGTACTATTTAAGGATCGTATTTGTAACTCTTAGACTGATGGATGGAAATAAGAACGAAGGACAGAACTGATAGAATTGTTTGCTAATACCTGATGGTACCAGGGCAATCTGAGAAACCTTCCTGCCTTTCGATGTTTCTTGAAGTTTTGGGTCCTCAAAATTCTACCATGGATTGGAGCTGTTTTGCCAGTTATGAGCTATCGGTTGTGAATCAGAAGACGAGAGACAATTCTATTCTGAGAGAATCACAGAACCGTTTCTCAATAGCTACAAATGAATGGGGATGGTCAGAATTCATGACTCTTGCAAGTCTCTTTGATAAGGATTCTGGGTATGTGGTTCAGGATAGGGTAACCTTTGAAGCACAGGTTCTTATTTTGAAGGAGTCCTTCCAAATGCAGGACATCCCAGAGTCAAGCGATAAATCCACCCATAAAGATGGAGGAAAAAAAAGGTGGTCAATCACTTGGAAGCTGGAAAATTTCGTGGCCTTCAAGAAATTATTATCAACCCAGAATATATATAGCAAATATTTCCAGGTTGATCAATTAGAGTTTCGAATTGGTAAGGCAGTACGTATCTTTTGTTGTTTATCTAATTCTTTTTGCCGCCAGTTGTCCACATACGGTTGATAATTTTATCATCCAAGTTACTCTTCCCTCTTTCTAATATTATAATGCAGGGGTACATGTATTGTCTGACACCGTATGTGCATACCTGGAGTGTGATCCATCAGTTGAGAATTATCCTGAACAGGATTTTTGGGTTAGTTACAGGATAACTGTCGTTAATCAAAAACACCCTGCCAAAAGTTTCTTGAAGGAGTCCTCTCTATGTTCAAAGATTTGCGCTAATTATGATCTACAGTTTATGAAACTATCTGATTTGCTGGAAGCAGATGCTGGGTTTGTCATCGATGAGATGGTTACTTTGGTTTGTGAGATCCTTGATTACTGCCCCTGGTTCGATTTTTCAGAACTAGAGGTCAGCATGCTTTTGTGTGTCTTTCTTGTGCAATAGAATGATGTTCTCTAACTTTTACCTTTTATTTACTGCTATACCATATCCCTTGTTGTTTGTCCAGTTATAGCTGAATACTTCATTAGGGTGATCTAATTATCTACTCTGAATTAGTATTTATGTATGATGATTAGCATTTTTTTTTTCATATGCCAGTGAATAAAGAACGAGGGTTCATCTTTCATACACTGGCAAGAGGGTTAAAAAAAGCTAAAAAGTTACCGCATTTGTCATTTATTTGTTTTATTTCTTTATTATTGATTTTTACTATGTGTCACCCTTCTAACCTGCTTGTGGAGTTTAAAAAGTCCACTGGCAGGGAGTAGTAGATAATTTCTCAAAAAGGTTACGTCTTTGATACAATGTCCTTTGATTTTTTTCTTCTATTTTTCATAGCAGTACTGGAGTTTTTTTTCATGGAAAAAAGGAAACATAAAGAAAAGTAATTTTTTTGCAGAATTCTCTCTTTATCTTTTTATTTGGTTAGCAGGTTTGGAGGATGATTTCTCTTGCCATGTACTGCAGTTTAACTCATCGAGTTTTAGAATATTTGGGTTGCTAGTTACGGCCTACCACAGCCTTGATTTAACTCTGTTCGAACGCTTGAGGTTTTTTTTTTTTTTTTAAATATTGATGTTACAAATCAACAAATGTTTTACCATTATGTATGTTATGTGCAGGTTCTAAATGATATCACATCGACTGAACTTAATGACACTACTCATGTGGAATACTCTGGACAGCATCTTGCAACTGAAAGAGATGACCTTAATGACGAAGATAATGCTTCTCTAATACTTATTCTGAAAGAAGAATTTAAAAAGGATCTTTTCACATTGGCTGGAATTTTGATAGGATTGCAGCTTTACCTCAACGATCCTATAAAACTAAAAGATTTTTTTCACCAATTATCTGGTCGCATTGATACAGGGCAGATAGATGTTATCCTGGATAAATTTAAATGCAAGTTGGATGCTTTAAACGTTGATGCTGGGTTCCGATGTCATAAAATTGACAATGCACTTTTAGATGTAATGGTTGAGTGTTGCCAGAGATTAAACGGAAAATCTGGTGAGGATCCACATGCAAAGCCATGCCTAGATACCAATGAAGTTAGCTCTCAAACTAAATTTCGTTGGCAAAGTAGTTTAGCTAATTTTCTTCGATCTTCAATATATGAGAGATTCTTTGGGATTGACAATTTTATGGACGATTGTAGTAATACTTCGGGGGAAGCTATTCTTGGACAGCATGATTCCACTTCTGAGTCATCTGAGGAGATCTTAGAGTTTATTGTAATTTCTTTGAAGGCTTTATATGTTGATGTTACACGAGATCCCTCAGAGCCAAGCGAAGGGTGTCAATTTATGGAAAAGATTTTATTATTAGTAAATGAAGCTCCTAAGCATCTGCTACCAGATCTAATTTCTTTATTGCCCAAGTTAGCTTGTCAGTTCGAGCATAAAGTTGTTGCTTGCGCTGTTTTAGATCAGCTACAAATGTCAGGTGCAGAATCTTCAATGCGACTACCTGTGAGACATTTTCATCTATTTTTCACCCAACGATCCTGTATGAAATTTATTGAAGGTGTTTGAAAAAGGGCTTTTACCATCTAATTAAAATAACGATATAAGAATTATTTTGGTGGGATGTTTTAGTTTAGAGTTTAGAATCAAATATTTATACTAGTTAATAGTTGCTATAAAATTCAGGTCTAAAATCCTGTGGGTGTCATGTTCATGGTGCTTAAAAACTCATTTTAGTTGGATGATAGTCCTTAAGCATATTCTGTTGATGTTTTGATACTCCTCGTGCGATTCTTTTAATCTTGAGTTTTTTTTTTTTTTTACCATTTGAGTGTGTTATGTTTTTAAAATTCATAAAAGTTGTGAATTTTCTAAAACTGGCCTAGTAACCCTTTGATAAATTATATGAAGAGATGCAATTGTTTGTCCAACTTTATTTTCTTGCAAGGGCTCCATTTTTCTGGGAAAAAAAAGTTTCCATCCAGATGCCAATGAATTCTTGAAAAACCTGCATAAAGCAGCCTTCACGTCTTACTGTGGGAAGTTTCAACCTCCATAAATTCTTAAAGTATCTGTATTGTGGAATCTTATGACTCCTGCTCCTTATCTATTTTTCCTCTTAAATTTCATCCCACAGATCCTATTTAAATCGGAATGTTGTTGGTATTCATAGTTGAGACTAAATTTAACAGTTCATATTTATGATTTGTTCTTCCTTTTCATAGTTCATTAGTGTTAATAGTTTTTGTTCGGATTACTCTTACGCTTTGGGCTCATCTTTTAAGCCTCGATTTAGCTGTCAAATTTGCTCATAAACTGTCCCATGGTTTGATTTTTTCTTGAAACCATCTTTCTGCCAACATTTATAGCATGTAAAGCAAGATTTTGCTGAAAGAAGTCTTCTGAGTATTTCTTATCTATGGTGGAAAGCTTTGACCATACGAAAAGCATTGCAATTTGTGATTCTCTCTGTCTTTCGTGTTATTAACTGGTGCATAATGAAAACCTTTCTTATCAATTTGTGAGAGCTAACTGGCAGGCCAAAATTTATCAACCAAAGAATCAAAGTAAATAAGAGTACATCAAAGAAGATGCCAAGTAAATTCTACTGTGATGGAGTCTGCAATAGCTTTTGTTACATTTTTCACTATAATGACTTATCATTTTCGTCCTTCAGGTTCTTGAGGCCCTTTGTCAGTTGCAGTTTGGTATTGATGTTTGGGAACGTGCATTTTTTCAAGCCTCCGAAGTTGTAGGTGATTTAAATGGTGAAGAGCTTGGGGCTGCCATCAACTTCTTATTTAAAGCTGCATCTCAGTGCCAGCATAGCCCTCAAGCAGTGAGCATTTAGACATTGCTATATGGGGATTTAGTAATCATAGTTTTTATTTATTTCCCAACAAAACCATCTTCTAACGTGTTTTCCTTTACTTTCTTTGTAGATAAGTATTGTCCACCGAAGGTTAAAGTGTCTGGGGGCTGAGGTTTCACCTTATGTGCTGGATCTTCTTGGAAAAGTTTTGAATAGTTCTGGTGACCTTGCGGTAACCATGTTACAAAAAATTCATTCTGACTTTTCACTTGATAAAGAACACTTAGCAGATGATATCAGGCCCTCATCATCTTCTGCAATTGGACTGGCAACCGAGAGTTCATATGCAGGAGATTGCCATTTTTCCGATATCTTTATGTTGTTAGGGATGCTGGCCATACCCTCTATTGCTACGGAAACTACACATACATTTGAGAAAGGTATCGCAAATGGATTTATCACGTCTCATTCAGTTGAAATGGTGTTGGAAAAGTGTCCTTCAATATTGGTTGGCCATGTAGTTTCTTCTGAAAAACATCAGTCTGGAAACACCGAGACAGCAGAAAAAGGCAGTGTGGGTTCTTTGTATGCTGAAGAAGTTTTTACATTGGTTTTTGGTCTGGCCGACAAACTGTTCCCATCCAGACATTCTCAAGTGCGCGAGTTTCTGAGAAAGTTTTATTCAATACTATTTAGACTGTTCGCTGATGAGAACTATCAGAAGAAGATGCTGAGAAGATTAGTTGAACATGCCATGAGTGCTGCTAATGGTTGCTCTGAAATTAGTCTGGATGTATTGGTTTTCTTGGTTCACAATGAGTGTAAAGTTGCCAGGCTAGTTCTAAACATGGTCAGAAATGATTTTCAAGTAGCCAATTCTGACCTTTCTGCACTTCAGAGCCGGTTGCATGCTAGAGAGGATGAATATAGCCATGCTAAGGAAGAACTGCAAACTGAACTTTCAAAGTTGAGGATAGAGAATTTAAGTTCATTAGAGAGGCTGCGGGAGTTTGAGGATACTATTCTTCACTATAAGGTACTTAATATATTTGTTACCAATTTGGATGTTGAAACACATCTACTTTCTTTTTAACTGATTTTTTGTTGACAGACTGAAATGAGGCTTGAAAGGGATCGTTCTGCTCAGGTAAGGGAGGAAATGTCTGAACAACTAGAAGCAGTTGAGCATCAGTTTCATCGTACTTTCTCTGAGCAGAATGATCAGTTAGCGGAGCTCTCCCATGAGAAAAAAGTTTATCAAGATCGTCTTCGCAACCTGGAGATGCAGCTTTCTCAGTTAAAGTCTGAGAAACAGCGAGAATTGAAGGTAATCTTGCTTTTGTTAAGACTCTTTTCGATTGTTTTCTAAAATAAAATCTTGAATAGATGATTTTGGCTGGAATCTTTTTTCTTTCTTTTCCTCTTTTTCGAAGGAAAGGAAGCTGGCACCTATTAACACAAAAAGCCTTTTTCCTATGTTGATTATTGTTATATTCTGTACCGATCAGTGCTTGTGCTGATCTTGCTAATATACCTTATTGATTGTCTGAACTGTTTGAATCAAGAAGACGTGCTTCCAATTTGCGAGTTACCAAATAATTTCCCTCCAACCAGTTCAATGATGATACCATAAAGACAACTGATAATATATAAAAAAAATGGGAATGAAGAGAAGAAGATGCCAAGGTGAGGTGAGGAGGTAAGAGTGAAGTATAATTGAAACAACAAAAATGGAAACAGAAAAAAAAAAAAAAAAAAGAGGTTTCACTTAACTAATATTCTCTGATAAGTGTTGAGTAAGACTTTGGGAACTGCTGCCCACTCTGGAGAATCATTGAAAGCTGAAAGTACTGTAGGGTAATGGACTCCGGATCTCAGCAATGATGATGACTCTTTCTACTAAAAATCTACCCATTTAATTTTTAGTTTTGGCATCTGATCCTGATGTCCTTGCTCAATTATCTTGGCTTTTTGAACAAAGCCTCTGTTTCCTGTAAAATGTTTCCATGTGTCCTTTACCTTTGAGGAGTCATTGGTACTGAGGTAAACTTAAATGATTCAGGGGAAAAATGTTCTAGCTGAAAAGCTGAGGGCTGCAGAAGCTGAGAAGGAAAGATTTGTTGAAGAATTAAGAAGACATGGTTTACGGCTTGAAGCTCAAGAAGCAGCACAACAGTCACTTTTAGATGAAGTCCAGAAGTTGAAACAGAATCTTGAGCAGATTAAAAGAGAGAAACAAGAGAAGGAAGAGGAGATTGCACAATGCAAGACCTATAATTATGCGCTGCAAGTGGAGTTGAATACTCGTCAGGTTTGTTTCTTCTTACTCTTTCATCATGAAACCTTTCTG
>JBBYHO010000016.1:2453212-2480752 GCA_038382025.1 Adansonia gregorii | reverse complement strand
TAAACATTGACAAATAGAAAACACTTAAAAATAAATGGAATATTAGTTTGCGTCCAATCCCATTATTTGAATCTATTTACGTATTTGCAAGCACTATCCTACGTATTGATTAAAACACAAACATTTGACGTCAGAGTTGGTTTCAGAGTATTAAATTAATAATAATGTGTCATAGAAGAGAGGAGGCTCTGATTGGACTGGTGCAGAATGTGCTGATTTTAAAGTCTCAGTTTTGAGTCTTAAATTGTTTTATATGCGTTCACATGCCAAGCATCTTTTATTTATAGGATAAAATCGAAAAATTCAGTGAACCGAAAAAACCGAAATGAACAATGTTTGGTAAGTCGGTGCGGACGAGACAAGATGAGCACCGGCGTTAGTGCCACAGTGCGAGTTTTGCTGCCTGAGCAATGCATCGCTACCAACAGCTTTGGTATTGCTCGCGTGCCGCGTCGGACACCAGCACTGTTGCCTTTACAGGCCTATATTCACTATTCCACTGCTGTCTGCAAGGTCACAACTTCGCCCTGGGCTTGTCTAAAGTACTGTACAGCCCTTATAGGAAGTTTCTTGGGGCTTTCAGGATTGTGGACTGAGGTGATTGTTTTGGCCTATTTCCATTAGGGCATGACAAGTGCGTATAAAGGCAGCTAGGGGTGCAAGTCAAGGCCCTTCTATTCTATTTATATAAAGCTGTTGAATTTCAATCTTCAACAAGGGCAATAAACAACTTGTTGAACACCAATAGGAAGAGGAAAGTTTCAGCTCAAAGAAAGGCAATAAATCTAATTTTCTCCACATCTTGAAGAGTTCTCTACTCGACAACTGTTTTCCACCCATTGGTTGCCTGACAGTTACAATACCCATTTGATTATTGACAAATAAAATAATAATAATAATAATGGAAAACAAACTTATTCAGTCCTTATCATCATAATATTCTTTAAAATTGTAAAAACGTTTTCCTTTCTTTTTTATTATATAATAATAAATATCTTTTAGTTTTAGCATAAGAATCCAACTCCGTAGAACAATAGAATTTGTACAAGGAAAGGAAGATTCAGGAATGGCAAAAGATCGTCGCCACATGGCGAATTCAGGCCCCCCCTCCTTTTTAAAGAAAATCTTTCCAACCGCAATACAAAATCCAAATCCGACGTGTCGCAATCTGATTGACAAACACGTTTTAATAAGCCAAATCACTTTGCGCAACCGAAGGGACTGCCCTTCTGTCCGTCGGCAACTTCCTTTCTGCTTTCACTCACTTTCTCGCATATTCTGTCACCCGGTTTCTTCGCCGCCCCCCAAAAATCATGTTAAAAGTAACAATAATTTTCGATTTATTCAACTTAATTCCACAATTCTGCCACTTAGGCCTCCGCTAAATCTTCAACGCCATCAACCTTTTTTCTTTTAAAAAAGCCTTTCCACGCCTTTTTCCATTATTGCTCAAAAACAGCATTCTTTTTTTCACTCAATTTTCAATCTTACAGTAATTTTTGTATCTTTCGGAAAATGGGATTCGTTGTCGGACTCGTGATTGGGCTTGTCGTCGGACTTGCTATTATCGTTCTTTTTGTTCGGTCCGAGAACTCTCGATCAAAGCGTCGAAATGAGCTCGTTAGTTCTTTTTCTTTCTTTTTCTTTATCGAATTTCGTTGCATTTCTCTTACGATTTTTTATTTGTTTTATTTTGTTTTAGGCAACGACGGTGGCTGCTTTTGCAAGAATCACAGTGGAAGATACTAGAAAGATCTTGCCAGCACAATTCTACCCTTCTTGGGTTGTCTTCTCGCAGCACCAGAAGTTGACTTGGCTTAATCAGCACCTTGCGAAGATCTGGCCTTACGTTAATGAGGTAAAATGCTTTGTTTAATCAATGAAACAGATGACCACCCCTCCCCCAAAAAAAAGATTTTTACCCTTTTTTTTGAGAAAAAAATTGTTTAAACTTGGTGTTGTAGGCAGCATCTGATCTGATAAAGACTTTGGTGGAACCGGTGCTTGAACAATATAGGCCGGTTATATTGTCGTCTTTGAAGTTTTCTAAGTTTACTCTTGGCACTGTTGCACCACAGTTTACTGGTAAGTTTAAGGGAATAATTCTGATTTTCTGAAGATTTTGATTTTAATTTTAGTGTTTGGGCTTCCGTTATTTATTTGTTTTGGTTTTGAATTGTTATTTGTTAACGAATTTTCTCAGTGCTATTCTTTTTTGCCATTTTGGATTAAATGTATGGCCATTAATCGAAGAATATGACAAAAATAAAACATTAGTTCAAACATAGTTGTTTCTATATAATAGCAAAAATAATGTTTTTTGTTTTTCATACAGTTTAGTTTGTTTTTTAATTTTCCATAAATACTGGTTCCTTTTTTAATTAATCCAATCACAGTTTCTGTTTTTTTTTTTCCTTCTGAAAAAAATAAAAGATTAGCAAAAACCACGCGCATCCTTAGTGAATCCATATTAAGTAAGAAATAAATGGGTTTTTTTAATTTTTTTAATTGATGCTTTTCTGGGTGCATTTTGGAATGAAAGATTCTATAATTTGGTTGGATCTTTAGAACTTCGATAACCTTATGAAGCAGTGTCATTCTTTAGGAGTAAGTATTGTTGAAGATGAAGCTGACCGTGTTACAATGGAGTTGGAAATGCAGTGGGATGCAAATTCAAATATAGTACTCGATATCAAGACGTATCTTGGGGTATCACTACCCGTCCAGGTATTGTCTGGCCTGGTTTGCTT
Source organism: Adansonia gregorii (assembly GCA_038382025.1). Taxonomy (NCBI): domain Eukaryota; kingdom Viridiplantae; phylum Streptophyta; class Magnoliopsida; order Malvales; family Malvaceae; genus Adansonia; species Adansonia gregorii. Next base: position 2,478,002 of record JBBYHO010000016.1, on the reverse strand, counting down.
ATTTGCTATGGCTTCTTGCTTGGATTACCTTTAAATGCCCTGTTTAGGCATCTATTCTTGCTTCTTGAATTAAGAGCTATAATATTCTTCATCCTTGTTTTAGAAATTGTTCTACGTGCTCTGCTACCAAATTTCTGGCCTGCCATTGTTAATCCTATTGAATGGTTGTAAATGTAATTAAAAGTAAGTTTTGTTGAATATTGATATTAAAACTATGGAGTTCTTCAGCATTTGTTGGGTAGTTATCAAAAGAGTTTGATCACTGAAAGAAATGAAGATCAAGCATAAATTACATAAATTTTCTCTGATGTTTTGATATGCCTAGAGTATAGCAGACATTTGTATGTATGGATTTTTCAAAAAACTTCATGCAGAAAGCTTATAGATTTTAGATCAATTAATACCAACTTACCTTCCTAGATCTATATTTCATCGTAATATTTTGTTATTTGTGGCTATTCCAACCTTTTGACATTGCCTGAAGCCATAGGCAACTATGCTTGTAAACAGCATGAATGTTGCAAACCAATTTTATTCTTTTTTGTCGAGGCTCTACATATATATATATATATATATATATATATATATTTTGCAGTGGATTTAATCTTATATAACAGCATCATGTCTCAAGTTGTTAAGCTTTTTCTCCGGAATCACAGTTGATGTTTGATTCCTTTTTTATTTGAATTAGGTGAAAGATATTGGATTCACTGGAGTTTTCAGGTTGATATTTAAGCCCCTGGTGAATGAGTTTCCTTGCTTTGGAGCTGTTTGTTTTTCTCTGAGAAAAAGGGTATGTTATTTGTTTCTAATAGTGCAAGTTAATCCATGTTGAGAAAGAGCTTTAATCGTAGAAATGGAAAGAAATGCGATTGAGATGCAAGTGTGCTTATACACGTTGGATTATAGTGTTTCATCGAGATATTTGCTAACGCATATAATATTTACATGAATGCAATTTTTTTGGTATCCAAAGAAAAAGAAGAATCTGATGTTTAGACGAACTTTCTTACTAGTTTGCTATTTATTGAAGTTATTAATTAAGGGCATAATGCTTGGCAATTGAATTGTACTCGTTCAAATATAAGCTCGTGATAATAATGTTGGTTCCCTTTTAACACTTATTGATAGACTTCATTCCTGCTTCTACTGTCTTTTTTTTTGGTTGCTTAATTTGATTGCTAAATAGGAATCATTGGGTTGCTGTTTGTAAAATCTCTGTAAAAACTGATTCATACCAGTAACTTCAGTTGAAGATACTATCCCTGATATCCAAGTGGAACTAATTTTGATCCATTCTAGGCTACTGAAGGTGTAATATTTTGCCTGTTTACGCTTGAGCTCGTCACACATATATTACACTTGCACCACGCATATGCACATGGTTGATATAACAAAATGTGCATTTTTTGCTTGCAGAAAAAGTTGGATTTCACCCTCAAAGTCATTGGTGGTGACATATCAACTATTCCTGGACTTTCTGATGCTATTGAGGTTTGTGTGACTTTTGACACTGGCTTACCTTACTATTCATATTTGTTTTAATGTATCAATCAACTTTGCCAGTCCTTCTTATTGTCTTAATTTTTGCATTAGTGTTGCCACAAACAGATCAACTTCTAGTTTTCGTCTGCTCAAAATAACAGCATGTCTTGGTGATTTACTTGACATGTTAAGATATCGTAAAGGGTTCTTTGAGTATTTGGAGGAATATTGCAAACCAGTAAAACAAATTGTTGCGAGATTTTGTGCATTGACCATCTGGTCTCAATGCATGGACCCATCAAAATATCAGACAGTTGTTCCATTTTGCATTCCATTATGTCAGGTTTTCTTGTTGATTGACATGTAATTTGTTATCACCTAAGGAGTGGACAATTTCGAGAATATGCCACCATGATAACCAAACCTTTATATGGTCAAGGATTATGTTACTAGTGGTAACTTGCCACTTCCCGTGGTATGGTGTTGTTTTCAAATAAGGAGAGGTGAACTGTTGAGAATTTGCCATAAAGATAACCAACCCTTTGTATACTCAAGGATTTTATACGAGTGATGACTTTATTGCTTCAGTTACTATCAAGTCCTTTTAATTGATGAACCTGAAATATCGTTTCAAGATTCCTTGTCCTTGCATAAGGTCTTCAAGATTAATTAATTTGCTTTATTGGTCAAAATCCTTTCCTGCATTATAAAACCAAATAAAAGGACTAACTTGTATCCAGCTTATAGGTGTTTGGAATTTGATTACCCTGCTTTCTATTTGTTCACGACTGTGGCTGTTATTCTTAAAAAAAATGTTTTCCTAGTTAAGGATAACAAATGCGCAGTCCAGAGTGTATAGTAGGATTTGGCATTTGACTTCATTTTATAACTTGTAAATATTAAAGTTGAAAGTTGAAACCTCATTCTAGCTTTGCAACTTTATGTGAGCTTTAGGTTTTGTATGGGGTGATTAGTACCGCTTCTGTAAATTATTAAATGTGCATGTACCTTGTGTACAAGTAAGAGTTGATTGCTTTGGCGTCCATGACTCGCATAGTGATACATTGTAGTAAGTTGCTATTTTTGAACTTTGTGAGATGGAAAGTGTTATTCATATGTCAAAGAGATTTACATATTATTATATTGTTTCTCATGCAGAGCACAATACGGGATGCTATTGAAGATTCTATAATGTGGCCTGTAAGAAAAATTATTCCCATTTTGCCTGGTGACTATAGGTACTTCTTTTACTTTTCCTTTTTCTCAAGAGATAGTAATATAGTGCAATGTAGAAAAGAAGAAGGAACTAGGGAGTTATGCCAAACATATGGACGACATACAAAGAGCCTTGCTCTGGTCTACTGAGCAAGATAAAAGAATCCGAACAAAGAAAGTAGTCGTTTTGCTGAATTTTATCTGAAACTGTAGTTAGTAGAGGTGACTTGATAGTCTAATTGTATTTTCTCTTGAATATAGTTACTACGAGTATCCCACAGAGAGGATGTGAGTACTTATGAATTGGTTGATTTACTTAGGATGTGGTGTCGTTCTCTTTCTTTTCTCTCAACATCTAGGTAATGGAACAGCTGATGGTAAAAGAAGTCAATGTTTTTCTATTTTCAGTGATTTGGAGTTAAAGCCAGTTGGAATACTAGAGGTGAAGCTTGTCCGGGCACGGGACTTAACAAACAAAGATATAATTGGGAAATCGGATCCCTATGCTGTATTATATGTGCGCCCTTTACCTGACAGAATGAAAAAAAGTAAAACAATTGTAAGTTGTCCTTCCCCTCTCTGCTTCCTCTTTGTTCCTTTCCATAAGAAAAAAGAAAAACTATTTCAATAACTTTTCCAGTAGGTTTAGAAGTGACTTTTGTGCTTTCTCCCCAGAACAATGAGTTGAATCCTATTTGGAATGAACACTATGAATTTATTATTGAGGATGCAACAACTCAGCACTTGGTGGTAAGAATCTATGATGATGAGGGGGTTCAGGCATCTGAGCTCATTGGATGTGCTCAAGTACAACTAAGGGAGCTTGAACCTGGTAAAGTGAAGGATGTCTGGTTGAATCTGGTTAAAGACTTGGATATCCAGAGAGATACTAAGTACAGGGGGCAGGTGAGGACATTGATTACCTTCCTTTAGTAGTATAATAAGAGTCATGCATTGTGTGCTTGCATATATTTTTTCAGCAAACTTAATTTTTTTGAGGTGATTATTTCCTAGGTTAGCTTTTTATTCTTTCCAATTCTGATGCTTGCAGAGTACCTTATGCAAGTGTAACTACTATAATATGAATGCTCTTTCTCATAATTTATACAAACATGTGTTAATTCCTTAATAGAGGGATAATTTTAACTTTTAGCAAAAGTTTTCTTTGGTACTTATCTACCTGTTGTCTCATAGCTCACTTGTTTGAAAATCAATATTCTCTCTCTTAGATGCACTCATTCTTTTTTCTTCTTGGGATAACTAGCCTTGTGTATCCAAGAAAGCAGGAGAAACCTATTATAGCAGTACGAAGATACCAATCCAGAGAAAATTTAATGGCTTCCCCCCACATCAATGCCCTAGTTATCACAGGGGATTCTACTGGTGGGGAGTCAACTATGTTAATAATGGCATTCAGCCTAGATTATAGTTACACATAAAATATAATGGAATGCAAAATAATATCAGCATTACAACAAACTTTTCTTTTTTCCTGCCTCTGCAAATGTGGTAAAGGTAAGCAGTCAAATGAATCCCTGCTTAGCAAGATAGCCTTAAATGTCTTACCCTTATTGTGGCCAAGTATTCAACCCAACTCAATATGCCTGTTACTATCCTGCCTCATAGTAAGAATCTTCTCCAAATCGTCCTCCAAACCTCTTTAGAAGAGCTACATGTCAAGAAGATATGGTCTTCTCTCTCTTCCCACAGATCATAAAAATAATTTTTTTAGAAAGACTGTAGCCCCAGCCATTAATATGAGAAAGAGTACTTAGTTCTCCAAAACAAAAAGCCACACAATGAACCTGTGCTTTGGGAGAGACCCGGTTCCAAACCAGATTATGCCAGCATTTGTTGGCCCTAAGTTGCATGCACTTATTCACTCACTCTTTAAATTATTTCCTACATTATTTCTATTAGGTCGTTTATTCTTCAAAAGAATTCTTTATTTGTATGAAGTGGTGATATTTATGTTATGCTTGAAATTGTTATGTTGGTTTTTTAGGTACACTTGGAGCTCTTGTACTGCCCCTTTGGCATGGAGAATAGTTTTACAAACCCCTTTTCCTCTAACTTTTCGATGACCTCCTTAGAGAAGGTTCTTAAAAGTGGAGCAAATGGAACAGATGCAATTGAAAATGAAAAATCAGTCGCACAGAAGAAAAAGGAGGTTATTATTAGAGGAGTTCTGTCTGTCACGGTGATATCTGCTGAAGATTTATCCACTGTAGATTTAATGGGAAAGGCTGATCCCTATGTTGTGCTCATTATGAAGAAATCAGAGGCAAGAAACAAAACTAGGGTAAGATTTTGATTGCCCAAAGGTGGAGTTTGTTATCCTTCTTTGTTTATATAGTTTATTTTGTGGTCAAGTTTGAGTTTGAAGGAGGGGATTTGATTTTGAAACCTTTTGGTTGATGCAAGATGTGGTATCATTTAGCCGCTTCTTGGATCCTTGTTATTTTTGAGTGTTTTTAAGGATTCATTTAGTAGTTATGATTTCCTCACAGAGTTCGCCTTTTCTTGTGCTATTTCCTTGTGTTATTACCCTTTTTCTATGCATAGTATTATAGCTAATTGGTAGTTATAGTGAACCATGCTGGACTCTTGTATGGATCTTTGTTTCCTTTATCCTTCAGGAATGGGGGCATAAGGAAATTTTTTGGGTCTGAAAGTTGGTTTTCTTTGTCAGGTCGTGAATGACAGCTTGAATCCAGTTTGGAATCAAACTTTTGACTTTGTTGTTGAGGACGGATTACATGATATGCTAATCCTTGAAGTCTGGGACCATGACACTTTTGGAAAGGTAAAGTATTTGCTATTACTGTTAAATTATATATATATATGTGTGTGTGTGTGTGTGTGTGTGTGTATTCTAATGGAACTGTTAAATTGTTCTTTATGGGTCTTATAAATTCTGTTTGATCTCTGAATTAGATGATACAGTAGTAAGTTTTAAGCTATGTCCTATACAATTACACGGTGTTGAAGGCTAGAGGTGTCAGATTCCATCTTCATTGGGGCCTCCTGAATGCTAGATGTTGCATCATTTTCAACCCTATTGTGGCTTCCCATTTCAAATTTTAATGGTAATAATGCTGAAAACTAGTGTTTTTTTTTTTTTTCAATCTTGAAGGACTACATGGGGAGATGCATTTTGACATTGACTAGGGTTATATTGGAAGGGGAATACAAAGATAGCCTCCAGCTAGAAGGAGCTAAATCTGGAAAACTGAATCTGCATCTTAAGTGGATGCCGCAGCCGATTTTCCGCGATTCCTAAGTGATCCAAAGAGAGAGGTTCTGTTCTAACTAGAGAGAAGCCAGGTCTGCAAATTCAAGTTTGCAGCTCAAGTATGCCAAAGCTGCCAAGTTATTCCAATTCATGCGGACAGCCATGCATGTTTCAGTATCCGTATATATATCAAACCATTAGCTCTCGGAGGATGTCCAATACCCTGGGGTCTGTAATTCTAGGACCTAATATTTAAAAAATTGTATATATAAATTTATTTTAACCGTTGTGTGATGTGTGTAAAGTTCAAGTTCAGGATACCATACAGATCAAAGCAAAACGGCATTTAGTAGTTTACATGAGAAAATAGAGATTTTCCCATAGGCTTTCTTTCGCTATTGCTGTTTTTTTCTAAGTTGTCTTTTAGATGAACCTTTGAATATCACCGTTAGTTAGAGTTATTTTCTCTAATGCCTTTGATTTACAAACTATTTCGTGATAAATAGGTATGAACTTTTTAAAGAACCACAACCCCCGGAAATTAGTCATTAGAGTGGAGTAAGTGTAAATTCATATAAATCCGACAATTTTTTGATGCGGGATTTAAATATTTAAATCTCATACCTCATAATTAAGAAATATAGCAACCGACAAACGCTCAATATTTGAGTCACCAACCACATTGCAAAACGAAAGGTATGATGGATGACGTTGGCATCAATGATATAAAGTTAAAAGAGAATCACACCCCAAAAACCAAATGCTAAGGTAAAGAAAGTCTAAATCCATGTAAGCCCTAAAAAAACACATGCTTCCTATACCATGCAAGTAGGGTGGGGGGGAACCTTTTAACGGATATCTTCAAAATCTTTGGTGTATAACTCATTTAGTGGCATAGATAGTTGTCAAATGTAGACTCAGGCATTAATAAAAAGGCAGAGCAAGCTTTCCATAATCCTATTTGTTTTCATCAGCAATGTGGGTGAAGGCAACAGAAAGAAAAAAAAAGAAAAAACACTCCAAAGTCATTTACAATCAATGCAAATCAACCTAATTCTTGAACAATGATAATTCTAGAGATTTTGCCACAGCAAACAATTTATGAGTTATTTAAAGATTTCATTTTCAAGCATGAATTAGAAGAAACAATATCAATGCTGGAAGAGCTTCATGATGTCATCATCTCCATCAAGGAATTTGCATCTTTGCTAATCAATTTGATAAATGTTGTCATTTTCATCTCCTTACTGAAATTTAATCAACCAATCATACCAGAGATGATGAAAATGCTTGATCGAAATTTCATCTTCTCAATAAGAAGCAATCCGCCCAAGGACACTCCTCAAATGATGCTTCTTCAGTTTTCTTCGTCTCAGATTACTTGACCTGCAAGAAAACGAGTCAGTCTCATCTTTTAAGTGAGTCAATTCTCCTTCAACATATCCAATATATTCACATTTTGTTCCATGTTTTCCCTGTTATCTGTCTGACTTAGACTTCTATGGAACCATGGTGAGACTTGACAACTTTGGACACGATACGTTTATACGACAGAAAGAAAAATAACCAAAACATGACACAAACACGAAACGAAAACATGACAGTGTCAATACATATGTATTGAATACTATGATTTTTTCCCTTTTATAATTTTTTTTCTTGCGTGTACATTCTTATACAAATTGAAAATGTCATTTATATCAGAAAAAGGCGGTTGTTGCGATCTTTTTGTCCCATGTAACAGATAAGATGGTAACCTTAGTTATGAATCCATATAAACTGAGGCTGACAGGTCAAATACCATAAAACTTGGAGGCTGCACCAATCACTTTCTAGAGTAAGAAACGGTTAATTGTACTCACCAGTACTGATTGTGTAGTACAAATGAGTCAGTGGCCACTTTTTTCCCATCATCATTGCGATTCCAATGGTAGAATGCATGTGTCCTATTTTGGATCTCCAGTGTCGAATGGCCATAACTGGCTTCTCGGAATGCAGAATACTCTGGTTGGGGATCTCTAAATCTACAGAACCAAAAAAAAAAAAAGTCACTAAAGTCAAACTGGAAAGTCATTCCTTAAACTGAGTAGTGGATCATCATAGCTGTTATTCTTATTGTTGCAATATGCCATCTGACTAACCTGCCTGCTAGACCTTCTTGATTTCCACCATCTCCAACTGTGATGTAAACGGGAGCTGATTTGTCTGGTACAGGGTAACGTTCACCACTTGATACATTGTACCTTACATTTGAGATTCGATACTGAAAATTCAAAGGGAAGAAGTATGAGAATTCCTTTCAGAAAATAAACCAATAATTGTAATGAAATATAACCATTTCATGTGGCAACATATTATGCATAACAGCGTTCAGTATCAATGCTGGCACAATTTCAGGGATCTATGTTGCTATTGCAGAGTTATTAACGTTTCAATCGTGAAAACCATTCTCTCATCATTGATAAAATGAAAATTTTAATGGCTTTTATACTTATTATCATTTAAATATAAATAAATAAAAGAAATATCTCATACAAAAGGAGTCCAAAAGTATTATAGCTTTCATAGTTTCATGCAATATAATTTGACTGAATTGAGTTGTTTAATGAAAAGAGGAAGATATCCCAAAAGTAACATAATTTTACTTCTTTGATGCCAAAAATTTTCTTTGGATAAACATCAAATTAATATTTCAAAGAATTGCACCAAATTTTCTTTGGATAATGCAAAATAAAAGTTAACACTAAGTAGAAGAAAAAAAAGGAAAGTGAAATTGTAAGGAAAGAATCATACGGATCTTTCATAAGCATGGACATGACCAGCAAAGATTACATCAACTTTGTGGTGGATGAACCATTTTTCGAAGACTGCTCGCATACTTTCACCCTCCATGAAATGGGCTTCGTTACTGTTGTAGATGGGAACATGCATTAGGACAATGAGCCAAGGAGTCTTTTCCCTGTCAACCCTCTTTAATTCTTCTTTAAGCCATTCCCACTGAGGCGTGTATTTCACTATTAACGATGAAATCATGTTTGATGTAAGATATATTAAAGACAAGAAAAAAACAATCTCTGCTGTCTTGAAGGATCCAGTTTCGCCCATTACTTCCCAATACAACTTTAACCACCATTCAAAAGTATGACTTTTACTATTCATGGGTGAGTCCTACTCAGGAATGGCGGTGATGAGCGTATTGATAAATAATGGACAAAAAAGTATGGACAGAAGCCAAACTGGGTAAGTTAATTGCTATGACAATTTGTTTTAAGAAGAGGACCAGAAAGGACAGGATGCTCAATAGGCAATAGCTAATTAGGATGAATATAAACAGTTGAAGAGAAGAAGAAAAGGTACCAAATGGAGAGTAGCTGGATAGCACAATTATATGAGCAGATGCACGTCTAATAGCATACCACATAGGGCTGCTGCTTTTACAAGCAAAATGAGGTGTAGGATACCGATGGAGATAGGACTTAAAGGGAATAACTTCATCCTGCACATGTTTCCAGAATCCTGAGAGTTAAGCACTAAACAATAATAATTTTAAATGTTCTGCCAAAAAAAGTGGGAGTTTATACAAGCGTCGTAGCTATATTTAACACCAAAAACATATTATAAAGTGTCACTTACGCCATCACTTTTTCATCAAGTGGAGTGCATCCGAAGTGGAAAAAACAAGAAAGGGAAGACTTTAAATATCTTCTGATTAGCTAGAACCTAGAATCAGATCTCATGCTTCTGATAGATTAATCTGAGATGAGATCTAGCTATGATAAAAGCCAAAAAATCAAAGTTAGGAAAATGAAAGAATAAACGATGGAATCTTCTTCAGGAATATTTTAGGTTTACAAGTTGACAACAGTGACCACTAAAAAAGAATGGCCCACAACGTAGCTGGAGAAAAATGCTTTGGGTGGGATGCAAATATTGTTATGCATAATTAGCAGTATACATGGTTATGTAAAGCTTATAGTATCAGAAAGTAACCCATGATTTTAGCAATAATCTAACAGAAATGCTTGTTCAATGCTTTACCATGTAAGGCATGTGTTCTATCTCATGATTCCCAGCAGACCAGATCCAAGGCTGATATGCAGAACTTCTCTCAACAAAGCGACCCCAAGAATCCCACCGTATACCAACATCATTATACTGATATCTATCAGCATAAGAAAGATCTCCAACAAACAAGACAGTCTGTGCTCCACTCTGCATGTAATGCTCAAGGGTGGACAGTGAATTATATGTCTGACCCAAATCACCTGCAATATATTAAAACAACTCAATCAACATAAATTTAAGAAAAAAAAGGAGAAGTATAGAGGAAACACATCAATAAAAGCTAATGCAAAGACATGGATCAAGAAAGTACGAATGAGACTCATATTAAATGTGAATTGAGTTGAATTTTCTGCAAAGGATGAGGGAGAGACTAGAAAAGTTACAAAAATATAGTTCATAAAGGATTTGAACTTGGTTAAATGGTAAACAAGGATTGTCTAACCGAAATCTAACTAATTGGGATTTTAGGCTTCATGGCTGACCTCCATTTTTCTTGTGTCCTACAATGTCGTCTTTTAGTTGTTTTCCAGCATAAAAGATAAAGTTTGTGTGATCTTAAATGAATTAACAACATTTTCATTGTCACCGGTATTACATTAACAACAATTTGGATAGCCGGTGGGCTTAAAGTAGCAGAAGGTTTACAGGCACAGAAGCAGTGACAAGAGTTCAGATGTAGTTGAGCACCTTTTTTTTTTTAATTTAAAATCAATTAATGGATTCTAATACACTAAAGGAATAAGCTTTGCAATAAGCTTGGAGTGGTTTATGTGCATGCATGCGTGACCTGTGTTCTCACCATCTTCATTTGTCGATGTATGCATATACATCCACTATTCATTTGAAATCAGGAACTTGTCTGGCATCAGAATAGCTTTGGTTGAAGTAAGTGACTGAAATCATTCCAAAATTGCTTTAGATTACGGAGGAAAACACTCACCAATAATTCCAAATTTGTAAGGAACATCTGGACCAATGTTTGGAGGTGTTTGAAACCAAAATTCTCTTGCGGAATCACCAGTCCCGATCTTGTAATAGTACTTGGTATCATACTGAGAACAATGAATGTCAGATTAAGCAACCAATCTGTTCCTATCATAGTTCAGTTGACAATACCAATTATAAGTTCAAAACCAAACTGAACTAGTCCATTCTTGCAAGTTAAAGTAATAGACGAGCTAAAAGAATTAATTCCTCCGTATAAAATATTACTAAGGGTAGAGGCACAGTAGTTGTAGAATAAGCTTCTAATAAAAATAGGCAACTAAAAATTTCTCTCCACTTTGAAGAAGTTAAGCCATTCGTGCAAATGTTTTCCTTTCCTAATAATGATTTTTACCTCTAGGCCATCAACAAGAACATGATGAATGTAGCCAGAACTGTATTTATAAAAGGTATAGTTTGTCATCTTCCCCTTTGCAGTAAATTCATATGTTCCCTCTGATGTCCCATACTGTACTTTGCTGGACCCTGGTTCATCAGCAGTGACCCATGAGATAATTACAGCTTTTCCGTCATAGTCCCCTTGTGTTATATGCACCTACAGTTTAAATAACATGCATATTAGATATAGATTGGAAAAGGTTTGGAATAGAAGCCAGCATGACAATAAATAGATGGTAAGAATCCCTATGCAACTGGAAAGCAAGCTTCATGAGAACAAATTTTATTGAGTCATTTTATGTGAACATCACAATTTGACAGATATAATACACAGATTAGCAATCAATTCTTTGCATGTTCCACTGATAAAACTTCGTCCATTTTTCTTCAATGGTTGTTACCTAATATTCTCATAAGACACCTGAAAACAACTTGAATCCTAGAAAGATTACAGTCAGAGATAGAAAATAAAATGCCTTGCAGAGGAGGAAGGTATGGTATATTTAATGCTATAAGTAACAAGGTAAAGAATAAGCAAGAAGAAATAATCTTCAGCCTTTATTTATAAAAAAAAAAATGCCTTCGTTTTTGCATGAAATGATTCTTATCCAAGCTCGTTAATGATCATTGAGAACAAAAATAGGACTAACAAATACATATGTGGTTAAGCTTTGTGTAACTTGCTGAAAAAAACGAAGATAACAAAATGAAAAATCCTACTTGTTGTGGTGCATTGAGTCCTGTGGGAACTGCAAATACTTCATTATCAAGAGGGATGTCTACCGATGGCCACTCTTTCCGAATGAAAGTACTTGAGATACCAGCATTCGCATTGTTCACAGAGTTCAAGAGAACAAAGGACGTAAGTATGAGTTGAAACAGCAAAGGCCGCATCTTAGTGACCTGTGGTACGATTCTTGATCAATCAACCAATAACCATGTGGTTCACTGCATTCAGGATTAAACACCAATGTATCAACAATACAAGAAACAATTTACAAAGAGCAAATACTATTATAAGAGAAAATTCAACTCTATGTTCCAGTGGAGCAACTTTAGGGATACGCAATAAATTGAAAACAAATAGCCTTGCATGTACTCCAACCCATATTTGTAGAACAAAAAGAAACTTCTTTCTTCACTTTTTAAATAGTTGAATATATGAAATACACCATATGAGAGAGAAATAGAGAGGGAACTCAGAAGTATTGTAATAGGAGACAATGCTACTTAAAAACCATCAAAAGAGGGGAGAACCCGTGTTGACATCTTCGCTTCTGTTCAACTTTGCTTGCTAGATGGAAGATCCAATAACAAATGACTGATGTTCAGAGTTCAAACCATCAACTAAGCGTCATAAAGAGGCATAAAATTGGATTCCGAAACCAAAGCATCTGCTAACTGCATAATATTAATCCTCAAAATTATTGTCTTGCATACAAACTAGTTGTTGTCCGGAATCATGGTCATCATTGCTTTATATAATTTGCAGAAGAAACTAAAATCGACTAGACAACAACTAGCTTGATGGGATTATAACGAAGCCCATCTTCCTTTCATATATTTAACCCAATAATATACGGCAAAAACTACCACGTACCCTTTGAAAAAACATCTCTTCACTTCAAAATACAATCAAAAGCAAACCATCCTAACATATAGAAACGGATAATTATTGAAACGGTGTTATTCTTTACATTATTGACAAATTTAAAGAAAAAAACTCCATTGATAAATGTTTGAAACTATGGGATATCTATTAATCACTAAGTAAGGCCAAAAAAAAAAAGGGGATATCTATTAATCTGAATCACGTTAATGCAATAAAAAAAAAGCCCAAGATTCTGTTCATCTGTTTGAACAAAAAAGGACAGTTACCTTTTGAAAACAACCCCACAGACACAGATCAGAAAAGATCTCCAATAAAAAAAATTAGATTAGAAATAAAAACGAATTCAAGAATCAACAATTGATTAAGAGAGACAAAAGAACGGAAATAAAAAGAAAATAAAGTAACCTTTAGAAAACCAGCTGAAGAGGAAAACTTTCGGAGGCAATGATTGGAAATTTGTTGTTTTATCAGCTCCAATAATGAGTGCGGGAGAGGCGAGGAGTGGGGAGGCGTACGTTTGTGGGAACAGTATGGGCCGAGATGGCGTACGTTGGGGATGACCGTTGTCTTACACCCATCAAGTGTTTGCGTGGTCTTAAGGAGTATTGTTCAGATTGGGTCCAACTGTACACGTGGCAAGATGGGATTGGAAAATTTGGTGGTTGGTTCCAGATTCGTGCCTGTCTGTCGGGATTAAGTCTGATTGTTTTATTGTCATTTTGGGTGAGAACATAAAATTTTTGACATCACTTTATTTATAGCATAAATAAATTGAATGACACAAAAGGTTTTAAAAAAAATTAACCCAAATCCAATTTCTCTAAATCTATTTGATAAAAATAAAAATTTTAAATTAAAAAAATAAAAATTTAAATGTTTTGAATTCAAATTATTTTTAAAATAGTTATATCTTGAATAAAAATTTAGTTCAATTAAATTTAACAATTATTTTTATAATATTTAAATTTTTACATTTGCAATACCGTATTTTTATTCTTAAACTATAATTTTTTTATATAAAAAATGATAACTTATTTTACGAATCAAATCGTATTTTTAAAAGAACCTTATGCTCAATTATTACATGATAATAAACAGAAGACAACTTTGTTTTTGATAAAAGTCCACTGATAATTTTTATATTATAATAAAAAAATATTTTAATTATTATATTATTAAATTTAATATTTTAATTTTTATACTTTTAAAATTATAAAAAATAAAAAAATAATTAATAATATTAAAAAAATATTTGGATATAATAAAATATTTACGTGTCATATGATATAAAATTTTAAATTTTATACAAAAAATAATCCAAACCTGACTCGAAAGTTAAATTTATTCCTGTATAAAATTTAAAATTTCAAATCACATATTACATCGGTATTTAAATGATTTTTTTAACAATAATAATCATTTTTTTATTTATTATAATTTTAAAAATATAAAAATTAAAATAATAAATTATAACAATATAAAAACTAAAATACTTTCTTTATTTATAACACAGGTCTGCCAGTGGACTTTTATCCATGTTTTTCCGCTGCCTCCGCTGTATTCTCTCCGAGTTATTACCGCTTAAGCGTTGGTGTGTTGGTTATAGTCCTTTTGAAACCCAAAAACTCCATACATCAGCTTAGTAGCAATGGGGCCGATCGCAATTCAGTACGCAAATCACACATAAAAAGGTTCAGTAGAGTAGTTGAATGTCACTAGGAAAATTTATATAATTGCCATTCAGCACTACAAAATGTAGCTCAACGACATTAAACTCATCGGATCAAAATCAACAACTATTTAACCTTATTCCATGAATCACAAAAAATAAAACTTATTTTCCATGAATCCCTGTACAGCTATTGCATTGACTGATACTAACCTCGGCAGACAAGGCTGGCAGCTCTACTGCGTACTCAAATGGCATCAGCTCCTCAGGATAGTGGAGAGAACAGTAGGACAAACATCCAGCATATTTTCTCCTGGGTATCTGAAATAAATCGTCTAACAAACTGAGACGATGTTTAGAATGAACTCAAAATAACGCGTCTGTGCATACTATATCATCTGCTTAAATGAAAGGACTATTCCAGACATAGACCGCTTTCTCGACCACTCGTTCTAACCTAAGCCCTAACAAGAAAATTCTGGGCGCTTAACCAACATCCAATGCTTCAATGTCTCTATTTCTCAGTGGCCTTTCGATTCAAAAGGGCCTTAAAAATTGAAAAGACAGCAACCAATGCAATCTCCACATGCTCGGAGCTACTCATCTTCACACAAACTTGCCCCATTTTCTGATTATTTATATTGCCATTAATAGACAGCCTCATACCTTGTATTGGCCTGAACTCGGACTGGAAACCACCACCAATTACTATCTCTTTATTAAAGGAGAGGGCTGTCATAATCAGGCTAAGACTATCATTTCTCACAGGGTAGTCCCTCCCTCTAAAAGAAGCTTCAAAACTCCCACCGTATGCCACTTGTCCAGAACCCTCCATTCGTGCAGCATTCATAACAAACTTCATTCTCTTCCCCACCAATATGGTATCCTCAAGCTTAGCACCAACATAATATTTGTTTCCAAATGATGTCAGAGAGATTCCACAATCAGTGACATTGTGCTTGAGGCTCCTCAGCTTTGCATTGCTGTGAACATTATACATAAGATCTTTACCAGTAGACTGAAGATCAACTCCCACAGAATAAGTAGGCCCCACAGGATCTACATATGCTACCGCACATTCAGATTGAATACTGAAGTCCCGCTTGTCCTTATTCATCTGCCCTGTAATTGAAGCAAAAACATTCTTTTTCACTTCCAAAGTTGTCTCCAAGTTTATTCCATCAAATCCGACATCATGATCCCATCCATGGGGATCGAGAACAGGTCTCACCAGTAAAAGGTCATTTGTAACAAGGCAGCGATATCGGTGTACCGTGCAATCTGAGTCAAAACTTGGAGGGACAGCCATATCCGGTAATGGGACAGACTCTGGAGCTGCCTTGTCATAAGCATCATCATCAGCATTACCTTCAAAGCTTTTCTCTTTGGAAAGCTTGCTCTCCTTCCGTCTAAGGCACTCTTCCTTCAACTGTTTCTTCAAATAAAGGGTCTCTCTGTATTCTAGTTCATCCAGATAGGCTTTTTTCTGTGATTTAGTCAATTTTTTAAATTGAGACTTTGTCAGGATTCGAATTGAAGGCAATTGATCATACTCCTCTTCTTCTGCATCTGAAAGCAGACTCTCATCAATTCCATTTTCTGGTTCAGTTGGATTTGATACTGACCGATGACGTAGAAAAGACGAAAGAAGATGAGGCAGAGAAGGTAACTGATTGCTACTTAATGGTCCTAATTCAATGCTATCTTGAAACTCCAAGAGGATGTTGGCATCACCAAGAACCTTGGTACATACGCACACTAACAAGAATTGAGATTTCCAAACCTGTCCATTTGGAAGTATATTGTCCCCCATGAAATTCCTTTTGCACTGAGGGTCATTCTCCACTAAAAGTACAGGGTTTTCAAGCCTCGAGTCAGATACTGCCTTGTGTATATATTGCTGCACCAAATCAGTGCAATGGTTCACATAAGATTCATAACTGACAGGATACCCATTAGGTCCTTCAGGAAGTGTTGGAGAAGAATGTGTCATTACAAGGATAGTGTTAAACCAAATTGCACTACCAAAAACTTCAGTCATAAGCTTCAAAAGGGGGAAATCACTATAACCCATGTTGATGAGGTCAAGCCGCTCAAAATATAAAACAACATCCGGAGGGGATCTTCTAATGAATCTCTTCACAGACAGCATAATCTTTCTATTCCTTCTCACGTTGCTTGTAGATGAGGGTAGAAAACCAGGGGTATCAATAAATGTTACTTTAATCCCATGAACAGTTCCCACAACCTCTCGAATGCAATCAGTGGCAGGCTGAAATGCATTGGTCTCAGTTTTAGGTTGATCAAACATAGAATTTATGGTTGCGCTCTTGCCAACTCCTGTTTTGCCAAGAACAAGTATTTTAATAGAGAAATCTAATCCTGGCAGCCCAGATGCCTCCTGTTCTCTTGCTATTGTTTTGGCTCTCTCGTTCCTTAAGTTCAACCTTTTCAAATCCGATTCGCCTGCTCGTATCAAAGTTGCTAGGTGCATCCTATACAAAACTTTTGCCACCAGAAGATTGTCTTGAGATTGCCCCAAACGTTGGAGAAGACGGAAGAATGTAATCTGGAGATCCTCAATCTTAGCCAATGGATCCATCTTTTTTCTATTAGGACTACCGTGTGAAGGATTAGAATCTTCAACTAGGATTTGCTGCTGTGAAGTAAAAGCGTCATTATCATGAATACTATCAGAAGGGTTTGGTATATCAGGAGTCACTGACAATGCTACCAAACTGGTGGTGTGAGATGAACCTAATGAAATGGAAGACAATATATGTTGGTTATAGAATTTACATAATCTACCAAGAAAATATTTTATTCAATATCAATCCACTTCTTTAATCTAATAACAGGTTAAAAGATGAGCTTAACGAGAGATCCAGAGTACACCTGTAGTCATAGAGGTATTGTCAATTTCCACTTCAAAAATTACCCAAAACATTATAGATAAAGTTACAATAAAGTGTTGATTTTAAGTAGAAAAATTCATAGCTATTAATCTGCCAAGTAATTTGTGAAACAGGCAGCTCCACAGTATCTAATATTATCACATTTTTGTTTATTGCAGTTTGCCAATTACAGTGAAGATAAGCAAACTTCCATATCTCTAGGTGTCATTTATTTGAATACGATTCTCCATTTAATTTACTAGTTTTGTTTTTCAGCAAACTGGTGAATGTCAATAAGTGATTTGGACATTTCACTTCACGAAATTTGGTAAACGAAATAAATCATTTGGACTAAGAGAATGAAAAGTAGAACTACCAAGTATACGCAGGAAATGGACGAAGCTGATACCTTGATCATCAGATTCGAACTCTCTAGACGAAGGAGACTCAGAAAAGAAACCCCCGCTGCCGGACAGCGGTCTAGACGAGGCCAACGACTTGGATAGTACTTGGGTGAAAACCCAGTCTCTAATACCTTTCATCCTTCCTGAAATTTCACCAAAAAGGGTCTCGGCTTATTGCTTATGCTAAGCCTCATGCTACTACAACTTCAATTATAAGCTGGTAATAGTACGAAAACTCCTCACCATAAATCATAACCAGCCATTAAAGAATAAAAATTTTGCAAATATTTTAAAGAATACCAACCATCCAAGTATATTTAATATTTCTATAAGTCAAAACTAAAAAAAAAAAGAAATCAATAGTAATAAAATTGATAGTATAAATTAAAGAAGAAACATTGAATCAAAGCATTCTGAAATGTGAAAAAAAAAAAAAAAAGATGTTGGGATAACTTCATACCTTAAATGAAAAATAAATTGAGCTCTGAACAACACCCAAATTCAATCTCCCTTATAATTCCAAAGAAGAGAAAAAAAAAAAGTCCTTCTAGAATTTAATTATAAAGCAACAAAATTCGCACCGGCTTCGAATTGGCAGGGGCGACAGCTCTGAGATGAAAGTATCAGGCTCATTTCGTTTGAATTTAATTTATTTATTTATTTTCATATAAACTAGAAATGAAAGGGTTTTTTTCTTTTTTTTCTTTCCCGTAAAAGCCAGAAGGAGAAGAAGGGGGAAAAATGGAAAAAGAAGAGGCTGTGAGAGGAAGAAAATTCAGATAAGACAGAGATAGCGATACAAAATTTCCCACTCTTCTGTTTCTTTCTTTTTTCGATGCGAATTGCTAATCTAAAGATCGCCAATTTCTTCAGCCCTAAGTCCCTCTTTTTTTTTTTCCTTTATTTTTATTTATATTTTTTGTGGATTGGCGCTCGGCAATCCAGTACGACCAGGACTATCGTGGTCCACGAATTGACTTTCTGGGTAGCGACTCGATTCAGATTGGGATTGGATCAGAAGAGGTTGGAGCCTACTCCAAATTTTATTTTAATGATTTTTTTTTTCTGTTCAGATTAAAATCATTCTGAAATATAAATAAAAAATCAAATTGATTAAATCTGATTCAATAATGTATAATATTTTCTTGATTATTCCAAATATTTATTAAAAAATTAATCTCTCTTAAAAAAAAATCTTTCTTAAAAAATCAATCAATTTTTTGTTTATTTATCATTTTTTTAAAAAATATGAATAAAATTTTTTATATTTAATTAAATTTATCAAATGAGTTTATTGTAATAAATGGATTTTTCTACTCAATTATACGTAACTAATTGAGTTTTTATTTAAATGAAAATTTTGATATCTTTTACTCTTTTTTGTTAATTAGGTCATAGAAATGTCTAATGATAAAGATTGTGCGGAATAAATATTCTCACAAAGCTTTTTTAAGTATTAGTATTTACCGTCTATGTCTATCACATTATGAATTTAAAAAGATATAAATACTTTATTTTTATATTCGTGTTACTATTTTTTTGTATTTTAAAATTTTTTATTGAGTAAATATTATTTTAATTCGTAATATTAATCTTAATCATATGCTTTATGCTCATAGAGGGAAAAAAACATAGATAATTAGTATGTTTTTCAAGTAAACGTATAAATAAATAAAAAATAATTTAAATATTTAAAATTTTATATTAAATGACATTCATGTCTTTTATTTAATATATTTATTATGATTTATTTTGAATATTATAACAGTCCGCAACTAATTGTTTCAAACCTTTCATTTTATATATTGGTTATAATTTATTTCGGATATTATATCAATGTAAGGATTAAGTGCACTCAATCAAATACTTTATTAATAGAACAAATACATAAAATATTTATGAAAATATAAATGGGCTTGGATTTTTCACCAGGTTTAGGGCAACACCGGGCCATTAGTGGTCCAACCCAGTCTGCGATCCCTATCCCTAATCAAAAGGAAATCGCTATATAAATACCTAGATTGGACGTCAAAGGTTCTTATTCTTTGTCTCCATGTTAACTTTCCCAAATTTATGAAAATATTCTTTCTCTTTTAGCGTACTGATTTTGTTCACTAATTTTCCTGGTTGCAAAAATTTAATACCGAGTTGTTTCTATAATTTTTTTTCTTGGATCGGAAGCCTTCAATTTACTCTGGCCTAGAATTGAAGAACTTGGTGCTGGCAGAAACGTCGAATAGTAACACAGTGGATCGCGACGGATTTGTTTAAGAATGGACTTAAATCCTTCAGGTGATCAAGAAAGCCGAAAGAGATTGAAAACACAAGAATCAGAAGATCAGAGGCCCAGACTTTATGATAACAGTGAGATTCCCCCTGGTTGGTTGGATTGTCCTTCAGTTGGTCAAGAAATTTTAGGCTTCATTAGTCCTTCCAAGGTCCCACTGGATGAATCCTACCAAAGTAACGTTCCTCCTGGTAAAACATACTCTTTCAAACAAGTGATTCAGTGGGTGGAAAATTCGCGTCGAAAGCTGGGTTTGGTGATTGATTTGACCAATACTTGTCGTTACTATTCAGCTTCCGACCTGAAACGAAAGGGAATTGAGTATGTTAAGATCAAATGCAAGGGGCAAGAAGCTGTGCCTGATAACTTGTCTGTGAACACTTTTGTGTACGAGGTTTCGAAATTCTTTGCTCGTCAGACAAAAAATTCGAAGAATTACGTTCTTGTTCATTGCACACATGGGCATAATCGAACTGGGTTTATGATTGTTCACTATCTAATGCGTTCTCAACCATTGATGTCTGTCAGTCAGGCGATGGATATATTTGCTAAAGCTCGTCCCCCTGGAATCTACAAGCCGGAATACATTGATGCTTTGTATGCATTTTATAATGAAACAAAGGCAGGAACTTCTGCCTATCCACAACTTCCACAGTGGAAGGATTTTCCTCATGAGCTTCATCTCAGTGGCGCTCCAAATGCAGCGTTGAATGAGAATCATAAACTGGAAGCAGATTTAGGAATGAAAAATGATGATATATTGGGAGACAAAATACCTTTCATTCAGATGAAATCACTTCGGGAATCTTGCTACAAGATGTTAAACCTAAACGATAAAGGAGCTGGGAAGTTTCCAGGTTCTCACCCAGTTTCTCTCAACAGCGACAATTTACAACTTTTGAGGCAGCATTACTATTATGCTACATGGAAAGCTGATGGAACAAGGTATATGATGCTAATAACAGTTGATGGATGTTATCTGATCAATAGGAGTTTTGATTTCCGAAGAGTGCAGATGAGGTTCCCTTGCACTAGCAGGAAGAGGGCTCATCATTATACCTTGCTTGATGGAGAGATGGTGATTGATACTTTGCCAGGCTCACAAAAGAAGGAAAGAAGATTCCTCGTTTTTGATATCATAGCTTGTAATGGAAATTCTGTAATAGAGAAACCATTCTTTGAAAGATGGAATATGGTGGAGAAAGAGCTGACTGAGCCTCGGAATCAGGATCGAAATAGCATTTGTCCAAGCAAAAAATTCTTGTTACAGATATGACATGGAACCTTTCAGGGTTCGGAGAAAAGATTTTTGGTTGCTTTCAACCGTGCCAAAGATATTAAAGGAGTTCATCCCCAAACTTTCTCATGGTGCAGATGGTCTTATTTTTCAGGGCCGAGATGATCCTTACATTCCTTTCACTCATGAAGGTCTTCTCAAATGGAAATTTGCTGAAATGAACTCAGTTGACTTCCTATTTGAGATGGGTGTTGATGGTGATGATGATCAGAAACTTTTCCTACACGAACGTGGGAGAAAGAAGCTGATGGAGGGCCAAAGAGTTGAGTTCAGAGATGGTTCAAATCCATGTTCCTACTCTGGGATGATCATTGAATGTTCATGGGACAGCGAGAAGCTGGTATGGGTCTATCTGCGGAAGCGAAGTGATAAATCAAGTCCCAATGACTTCAACACCTACAAGAAGGTGATGAGAAGCATAGGGGATAACATTACAGCAGACACTGTATTAAAGGAGATTGAAGAGATCATTCGGTTGCCCATGTATGTATATCCTGATAGTCACCTGCAGACAAAATCCTCGATAAATATCTTGCTCATCAAGGATATTGTGATATATTTTCAGGTATTCCTGGGATTTCTCATAGCTAATATTTCAGGCTGGATTTCACAGAAATTGAGGAGGTAGAGCTTCGACCTTAGGCAATGCTGTCATTTTCCATCAACACTGCCTATTTCGGGTTTCGACCATGGCCCTCTAGACTATGTATGCAGAGTTATCATTATGTTATGCTGTGCCTGCTGAAAAGATGATATATATGTGTGTGCGTGCTTGTATATATCTATATATATATGCCACTCACCATTTTATCCATCAGCTGAATTACTACTCTCTATCTTTTGCTTCAATTTCTGTTGCAGTAGCATTTAATGACCGTTAGTTGTCATGTGATTTTTCCTTTTTATTTTTTTCAAAGTGCTTTATTAAGGCATAGAAATACATAATTAAATTTGGATGAACTTCTTTGAGGACTGAATAATTGGTCCAATCTCAATTGAACCAGATCTAAATATAATTTTTTTTTATTTGGGCTTTTACCAATGAGCCAAGCTACTTGAAAGTTGTATTCATCACATACAAAACTAGCCCATGACATCTGATGTTTAATTCCACGTTAACCACAATTTCCAATGGCGTAAGCCTACTTTGTCCCCTACATGATTTAAATCAAAACCCAAATTCTTGTCTTTGAAAAATCAAAACGCAAGGCAGCCCGCTTTTCACTTTCCTTAGAATATAACATCTTCCGTACATAAAAACATCATATATCCTTGCGCTGCTCTCGCAACGCCCTCATTAACCCCGGCAAGTTAGGCAACATTTCACTTGTATCATTGATTACTTAATCGCATATATTTGTTCAATTTATTAGGAATTACTAATATGTAACGGATGAAAAATTATTTAATTTATTATTAATAAAATTTTTAAATTTAATATGTATTATTAATATAGTGATATGCGCTCTTAAATATAATAAAAAAGTTAATTTAAAAAATAAAAATAAGATGCATGATAAACTCTTAATTTATTTATAGAGTTAAAGAATTTTACTATCAGTATATCAAATATTAATTTTTTATTGATAGTTTAACTTTATTTATATATAACAAATATTTGTATTTTTTCATTTATTTTAATAATATGTTTTTTTAAAATTATTTTATTTCTTTACTATTTTAAAATAATATTTTATTCATTGTTTGTGATATTTTCAATATAAAACTATTTTTAATGTTTATAATTTAATACCGTTATCTACTTAAAATTTAAAACAATTTCATTTCAGCTCTTACATGAATGCAATTTTGCATTAAATGCCAAGCTCAAAAATTCTGAAAAGTGTAAAAGTTTGGCGAGCCATATAATACTAAAGGTCAAGATATTACGACTAAACTATCAAATACAGTATTAAACATTTAAAATTATAATTTCTTCTAAATATATTAAACGTTTTTTAAAATTATATAATCAAAACTTTTAGTTTATATTCTAACATTATACTGACGTGCTCAACAATACTATTTACACTTTTTTTGGTATATTTTTATTTTTCTCAAATATTATTCAACATACAATTTGAATTTTTGTCAATTTTTTAATAAAAAATTATTATGATTTAATATTTTCATTATATTATATATGTCATATGCATTTTGATCAATACTTATATGATTACATAAAGTTACTTTATGTATTTATACAAATAAATAAAATTAGCATGTGAATCACACGCCTCACAAAATTGTAATAAGAATAATATTGAGAAAAAAAAAGAAACATTTTTTCAATCAATTTCTAAAATTAATTAGACTATCTTAAATTGACCAATTTCATTCTTTTCTTTTTTTTTTTTACATAAAACATTGTAGTCGATATTGTACTAGTATTGGCTATACCAATCCGCATATACATAAAAACATATATATAATTAAAATATATTTACTTGTGTATATAATATATAATTTATTAAGCACTTGAAAATAGATATTTATATATATAATTTGAAAAAAATTTGATAAATTTAAAATGATACGTTAAGACTCACTAATACCAATACATACCACTATTGAAACAAAAAATATATATTTACTGATACGTTGCTAATATAAAATCTCAATTTTTTGAGTCATGCTAAGGTTTTCCGTGCCTGCCTCAGAAGTTTAGCAAAGTTCTGCTCCAACCTAAAGAAGTATTCAAATTTTAAATTTTAGATTAAATAAATAATTTGAATTATTTAAGTTATCAAATAATTTTCCAATACCGGTATTCTAACGAGCTGTTGTTGGAGTAAAAACAAAACTGAACAAGGGAGGACATACTTGGATTTTGTTTATTTAGCTACCAATAATATGATTAACATTCAATTACAGAGTTCAAATATTAGACTAAGTAATCGCGTATATATGCATGTTCCTTTACGAAGTATATACAAATTACAACCCCACGATGTAATCATGGAAAATACTTCAACTGTCCAAATTTTGATTAAAAAAATGAAAAATTCAAATTCTAACTCTTCGAGTAAATAAAAAAACATATGCATCTATTGTTGTGTCAAATGTTTTAATAATTAAATATGCAAATTATATACTTAAAATTTTTAAAGGTATTTGGTTTTAAATATTATCTTTTAACATACTAACATTTTGAATCTCTTTTTTTTCAAACAAAAAATTGATAAAGATTGATTGATCAAAATTGACAATGGCAAGCAAAATTATTTTCGAATTTAATAAATTT
>JBBYHO010000016.1:2423731-2438727 GCA_038382025.1 Adansonia gregorii | reverse complement strand
CCCCCCCCCTTCTCCCAGCCCTTTGTTGCCGAACGCGGATTTCCAATTTTGGCTCCATAACTGGAGATTTCCTCTCTGCAAAACTCCCAATGGTTTCTCTTCCTTCTTCTCTCCATCGATCGCTTTCGAAGCCTTCTCTTTTCCATTATTCTTCTTCCTCTCCACCTTTCCTCCAATCTCTCTCTTTCCTCCCAGCAACACATGCAAAACCCATCCTTCTCCATCCCTCTAGACCAATCCATGTCAAATGTTCCTCCGCCACTCCCACTCCCACACCCGAATCCCACCCACATCATGCACCACCCGTTTCCAACCTCAACATTGCCATCATTGGCTTTGGCAACTATGGTCAATTTCTAGCTAAAACTCTTGTTTCTCAAGGCCACAAAGTTTTAGCCCACTCCAGATCCGACTATTCCCATGTAGCTCAAAAACTGGGAGTTTCCTTCTTTCTAAACCCCCATGACTTATGTGAACAACACCCAGAAGTTATCCTCCTTTGTACTTCGATTATCTCAACCGAACAAGTTTTGAAAACTCTTCCTTTGCAAAGGCTGAAACGATCCACATTGTTTGTCGATGTTTTATCCGTCAAAGAGTTCGCCAGGAATCTTCTCCTTGATGTCTTGCCTCCTGATTTTGATATCATTTGTTCCCATCCCATGTTTGGGCCACAAAGCGGCAAGCAGAGCTGGAAAGATCTTTTCTTTGTCTACGAAAAGGTTAGAATCGGAAACGAACCCTCCAGGGTTCAAAGATGCGGAGAATTTCTTGGAATATTTAAAAGTGAAGGATGTAAAATGGTGGAAATGAGCTGCCAGGAGCACGACAAGTTTGCGGCGGGGTCACAGTTCATGACACACACGGTCGGGAGAGTGTTAGACATGTTGGGGTTGGAGTCAACGCCGATTAATACAAAGGGTTATGAGACTTTGTTGCATTTGGTTGAGAATACTTGTGGGGATAGCTTTGATTTGTATTATGGGTTGTTTCTGTATAATAAGAGTGCTTTGGAGATGTTGGAGAGGTTAGACTTGGCTTTTGATGCTTTGAGGAATGAGCTTTTTGGCAGGTTGCATCACGTTGTGAGGAAACAGTTGTTCGAGAATGGAGAGAAGGGAAAGATACTGCATGAGATTAGCTACCGAAAGGGTGCTGCATTGGCTTCAAGCTCAAATGCTTTGAGGTAATCCTTGGATTTTAGATTTTGTTTCTTTAATTGTTGATTCAATTCAACATGCTTGGCATAGATAGTGGTTACCTTTTAGCGTTAAAAGACTAAAGACTTGTATCAATTGAAGGTAAATATGAAAAATTATCAAAGTAAGGATTTAGAATCTTTCACGTTTCTGTTTATTTTTAGTATTAAATTTGTAGAATCTGTTTAGAAGTAGAGATAAATAACTTTAGTGATTGGAAAGACGTGGTTGGCTTTAGAAGTACTTATCAAGATCATGGACTGAGTTGTCTTGAAGGAAGGATTTCAATATCTTTTTTCTTCCTTGACTCGTTTAATGTTATATTTAATTCATAACAATTTGTGAAGTTTATCATAGATCTAGGTTTAGCAGACCTATAAAATTGCTTTTGGAGAGAGTAAGTTGGGATTACTGTGCTGCGAATTGTATATTATATTTACAGGCTTTTACTGGAACTTTCAGATCTCAAAATGGTATTATACCTTACGAATTCAAAGGAAAGATGTCCGAAAGTGTTGATGAGAGTTCAAAGCTCAAGATCGCAATTGTTGGATTTGGAAACTTTGGCCAGTTCCTTGCAAAGACATTGGCTCGCCAAGGCCACTCAGTTTTAGCCTATTCGAGAACTGATTATCGAGATGCAGCTCAAAAATTCGGGGTGTCTTTCTTCTCTGATGCTAATGACCTCTGTGAAGAGCATCCCGAAGTCATTCTGCTATGTACCTCAATTCTTTCGACCGAAAAAGTTCTCAAGTCATTGCCCTTTCAGAGATTGAAGAGAAGTACTCTGTTTGTTGATGTACTATCAGTGAAGGAGTTCCCAAGGAATTTGTTTCTTCAACATTTGCCATCAGAATTCGATATTCTATGCACACACCCAATGTTTGGACCAGAAAGTGGTAAAAATGGGTGGAATGGGCTTCCTTTTGTGTTTGATAAGGTGAGGATTGGAAATGATGAAACACGAGTAGCTCGGTGTAATAGGTTCCTTGATATTTTTGCACGAGAAGGATGCCGAATGGTGGAGATGACTTGTGCAGAACATGATTGGCATGCGGCAGGTTCACAGTTCATTACCCATACAATGGGCAGGGTTTTGGAGAAGCTAGGATTGGAGTCTACACCAATTAACACAAAAGGTTATGAGACTCTGTTGAAGTTGGTGGAGAATACAGCCGGAGACAGCTTTGAACTTTATTATGGGCTGTTCATGTACAATGTAAATGCAATGGAACAGCTTGAGAGAATGGATTTTGCTTTTGAGTCATTGAAGAAGCAGCTCTTTGGTAGATTGCATGGTGTTCTTCGGAAGGAACTGTTTGGAAATTCAGAGAAGCTTGTGGTTTTGCAGGAGAAATCAGTTGAGGAAAATGGTGCAGCACTTTCATCTTCTCTGGAGGGTGTTAAAATCCGTTAGCTCTATGTTTTTGTTTTATCTGTAAGTTATATGGTTACTCTTTCTTCATCATCTTATCGTAGGTTGTACAAATTATTTTTGGCCATTTTAATATTTATTTAATTTTTGAAAGCTCAAAACGCTTTGTAAGCTAAAAATTCTAAAATCAAGGCTATGGTGTTGATTCTTAAAGATCATGCTTACTGGAGGCCATTCTAATATGTTTCTATGTATGTCTTTGTTTTTATGTATTTGTTAATTAATCAATTTATTTATTTATCAGTCTATCATTCTGATATTGATTTGGCATTGTTTACTTATTCTCGTGAAGGATTTCACTCGACGTCTTTTTTCTATATTATGGTGACCGGGCATCCCACATCTCACGGAAATCAGCAAGTGAAGGCCTTATTGGTGGTTGCCAACCTCATTCATGTCGTCATGGCTGCAAAAGTGAAGTTTTTTTTTTTTCATAATTTATTTTTTATGTACTGTGGGAACTGTACGATGTCTACATGAGATTCTGAAAAATTTACAAGGAAAGTGTAGACTAGAAATGAAGCATGAGCAGTGAGATACAGAACATTAGGACAAGAATAATTGCTAGAAGTTGGCATAGGTTATAGATCATGACAGTTTGTTTTATTTATTTATTTACTTTTATTTATTCTTTGGAAGGGAGATGGCAATTATTGCATCATTTTTATTGTGTAACTTTGACATTCCCTATTTTGTTGATGGTAGGAGCTCTATCAAATAATTTTCTACATCTCATTGTGGTGATTATCAAATATAATGCACTGATTCGTTGCTAGTAGTTTAATCTCCATTATGCTTTTTCTACTCGACATACTTGCACAATGGATTGTTTCTCAGCACAAACTTGTCTGAATCAGCAATTTTCTTCAGAATCTTGAGATTTCCAGTGAGTCTTTAACTCTCGGTCATTAGCATTCGTTAGACATGCGCTAGGACCTTCATCGAAATCATTCTCATTGGAGCATTTCTGATTTGCAGCTATATCCTCAAACCATGTCCTTCCTCCAACTCTTCATTTTTTATTTTTTTTTAAAATATCTGTGTTTGACATTTTTGTTCAACAGATATCTTTTAATGACTCTTCAAATGTACAAAAAATTTTAAAAAAAAATTAAATATATCTTTGACGGGCATGTGCCAGTATCTGACATTCATTCAAGTATAAGTAAAATAGTTCTTAAATGATTATATCTTGACTGCAGCTGGTTGAGGCATTCGATTAATGTGGCTGGTAGGGAGGTAGGAGCTGCTTGGAGACAAGGGTTGCTGACACCCTGTTTACTGATTCACCTTTACCTTTGAAAGAGTTTTTTTTTTTTTTTTTCCTGGCATCACAGCTCTAAAATCTGATCTGGTACCAGGAGGGGAATCACTAGAGTATTTCGGGATAGCCCTACACTAGGAGTGTATTATTGTAACCTGAAATGATTACATGAGAGGATATACGAGATGTCTGTCAAGACTGAGAACTGCCAAATAACATTATCTGTTGCTGAGGTACAAATTCCTCCAATGCCCCTTAACTGGCTGCTGGTGTTTGACTTGAAGAAATTGAAGATCCTTCCATTCCAAATTTACTTTTATTTTTGCGAGTATTCTTTGGTAATAATAAGAACGTCAACTTAAGGGAGGAACAGATCTGTTACATCGCTGCTGATGTTCAAGAATTTGCTTATTTTGCATTCAGACTGACAATCCAGTGCTTTGAATGCAACAAACCCCACATAAAAACTGACAAGAAAAATTAAATTTTTGCAGCTTCAATTGCCCTTTTTTCGAGCTGGTAGTACTGCAAATAGGTACGCATAATCTTGCACTTTCTTGTATAGCCTTGGTGTTGTCTTGCTCACCAGCGCCTGCACTGGTTAAATCTCTCTTATCAGAATCTGGTGGATAGAACACAGCAATGGAAATCCTCTCCCTTTCAGAGTTTGTCACCACTCTATGTACTGGACTCTTAAATATTCCACTGCTCATTATCTGTGCGTATTTAACGGCACCAATGATGTAAGTTACCTATGGAATTCTAGTTCTAAAGGAGTGGTGAACGGTAACCCGAATGCAGCCTAAACTCATTTGCTACGGGTGAATTTGTTATGGAAATCTTTAAGCTCTATTTTTGGTCATTCAAACGAAGCTAGGCATTAGTCTGAACTCCGACAAAGGCAGTGTGAGATCATTTCAGTAGTTATTGGTTATTACCTCTAGTTGATCACCAATGTCAACCAGAAGAGCATGAGGAAGGATTGGAAATCTAATCCATTGTTCATCTTTCAGGAACTGAAAACCTTCCAATTCTTTATCCTGCAGGACAATGGTGATTACTGATCCATCTCGTGTGGCTTGAGGCCAAGAGTCAGATCAGGCCTTGAACAGGGAGGATAGAAGTTGAATCTTCCATGGATGATTGCTCGCCCTCCCAGCTGGTCGTAAAAGCAGTTTTCCTCCAAGTTCAATGACCTCACAAGTGCCTTCAGCAGCACCTCGGTAATCACTTGTAACTTCAGCATATATTCATTTAGGAGTAACCTGCAGCAATAGTGAAGGTTAACTGCTATCATTCAGCAATTCATTCTCGGTGGATAACTAATAATAGCGTTGTTTTGGATCCTTCAACACAGAAACATAGCAGTAGCAGAAATGGTGCCCTTCTGTGTCAATAACACTCACGTAATTTAGGTGTTTCTGACCAAAAACCGAGGTCACATGAACAATTACCTAAAATCCTTCGGATTTTCAGGCCAGTATTTGAATTTTTGCTGATCTTCCGGGCCTAAGATGATGTACAACCGATCATTCAAGTTAAGAGTTTGTTGCTTTAAAAAAAAAATCATCTCATTTCCATATCCTTCCCTGCCGTCAGATTCTCTGGAGTACTTCTGCTTCTCTTCCACTGGAAGTGAAAGAAATTGTTTGGTTTCGTACCGCACTTTGTCTAGGAATAAAGATTTTATTCCATGATTGATCATCTGAAGTTCGAGTGTCATCTTTAGTTGTCTGAAAGACGATGCTAGCTCCAAATTATTGGGGCTCTATAGATTTATGCAAAGATGCATAAAGCATTGATAGAATTAAATGAAGCCAATAAATTTGTGGAGCCACTGCCAGACCTGAAAGCATCCCAATGAGCTGAGAGCTAGTCTAAGCCTTTCGTGTGTTCCTGTCAGCTGTTTAATGCAGAAGTGAGCTGATCAAGATCAATAACCGGAATCTCTGATGGGGGAAGAGAAGCGTCTAGAACCCCACCAGATCGGTCTTTAGAGACTTTGCAGGCACATCTTTCTGGTACTCCTTCAGTGTTTGTTGCAATTCTTGGACAGTTTTTTGATGGGGACCCTACTTGAGGAGGAAGGAGAAATTTAGCCATATAGTCCTAGGAGCAGTTCTGAGTAGTGAATGAATTCTTAAGTTGGATTACTGAAATTACAACAAGGTTTTCTGAATGAAGTTTGTTGGTTTAGCTGTATTCAAGGGTATCTAAATGAGGTTTTCATTTTTTATCTGAATTGATTGGTATACATGTAAGCAGTTGATATCGAAAAATATTCAAGTCTTACCCGTAGTTTCAAGCCTAGATGAGCAAACTATTGTCTGCATGCACGTCATGCTTATAGCTCCTTTAGATTTTTTTTTTTTAGCTGATTTATGTTTACGTTCAAACCTGCTCGGGGAGAATATCTATTTCTTGTATGCTGAAAAGATCTCTTCAGAATTGACATGAGTGTTGCGGCTGAAATCTGATGCGACAATGCGTAATGGGACAATTAAGAACATTTTGGAAACAAAAGAAAAAAAAGGCCAAGATATGGCCGCAGATTGAGCTGGACAGAAAAGGGCACACTCTGTTGCTTCTAATTAATGGCAGAATTATCTCTTTCTCTGAACTCATGAAGGGCATTTTTTTTATTTATAAGAATAATTTTGTTTTTGGCATATCATGTTTTGATGTATTGGTTGTTTAGATGTTAGCTTTTACGAGCGTCATGTTGTTGGCTAGAGTTTTCATTGACAGAAATTTCTTAAAATATTCTTGTTACCATTGACAGCATGAACAAAAGAGAATGCTGTAATCACCAAGGCAAGCAATTTTCGTTATTTATATCAAATTACATAATGATAAATCCATGATTAAACTTCATGCTTCAATAGGCTTAAATTCTCAATTGATCATTGTCTCAATTTTTAGATGCCAATTGTAATTCTTTCTTTATAAATAGGCAGCTCTGGTGAAAAATAAATAAGCCTTAATGAAGTTACATTCAAACAACACAAAGAGTACATAAAAACAAGCTATAACATTCTTGCAGATGAGGGTACTTCAAAAAGCATGCATCAGAATCTACAAAAAAGTCTTAACCTTTATATGATCCCATAATCTATTCATGAAATTTTACTTAAGTGCTACTTTGCCTTTCAGAGAGCACTCATAGTTGAAAGAAACATAGTTTTCACATTTCTATATAAACTTCGCCTGTTATCATCTATCAAGCCTTCCACAGGTCCTACGTCCTTTTCTGGCTCTGCCTCATTAAACATTGCCACAGATATCCTTAACTTCTCTGCGTTAGGCACCACCCTGTGTACCGGGCTCTTGAATATCCCATTACTGATTATCTGCATCAGTAAATACGAATTAAACTAATTCCGCAGAGCTTTTTCTTTTGCAGCTCACTTCTGTAGTATAGAGATTTAAGATTTTAGAAGGCAAGCATGCTTAATGTTATAATTTCTATTTTTTTGCTTTTTTCTTGATGATCAGTGTCATGGTTTCTGTTAAGAAATCTTACAAATTTCCAGGAACTAGATTACAGCAACTTTGCCTTGTGTTTAGTTTAGTAGGAACGAAATACGGGCAATAGGAGTTTGCTCAAACAATGAATAAAGAGAATGATCTTATCATAGCCCAAATTTCCCCTAGTTTCTTCTCAGTTTTCCTGGAGCAGAACTGCAGCTTGTATCCTTTGTTATAGTTGATGTAACAATCTCGATACTTAAACCATTTTCTAAGAGGATCATTGATTATTCTCAACGCCGCAAAATAAATTCCATGATATGTAGTTCTTATGATTGTGAAGGGTAGAAGGCATTGGGAGAAAGATCATCCAAAAATATTTGTCACAGTGTTCAAAATTTCCGACGCAAAAGTTATAGCTCAAACTTTTAAATACCTGCATTTGGTCACCAAGATTGACAACAAAAGCGTGAGAAATGACAGGAGCCGTGATCCATCTCCATCTTTGACAATTTGAAGGCCTTCCACTTGTTCGTCTTGCAATCGGACCGTCATGCCTGATCTGTCTGAATGAGGCTTGACACCAAGAACTTTGTCTGGTCTTGAACAAGGTGGATAGAAGTTGAACCTGACTTGCATTACTGGGTTGTCTCCGAACTGGTCCAAGAAGCTATTCTCTTCTAAGTCAAGTGATTTTGCCATGACCTTAAAGAGAAGACCATCATTTGCTTGAGCTTGGTGGAATATTCATGCAAGACCTCCCTGCAAGAATTCAACTCATAGCTCACAGTTCTTTCAAGAAAATATAAATTCTCACAAATCACAGACCATAAGACTGCAATTACAGTTCATTTACAGTCCTTTGTGCAAAATTTTATCCCCAAAATCCCTTTTTTCTTCTGGTGATTAACAAATATATGAGGAATTTAGCTAAAAAAATGTATAACTGAAATTATCCGGGGTTTCTGGCCAGAGATTGAGCCTTCTTTGATTTTCAGGAATACCCTAAGAAATAAGCGACTGTTCCAGTCAAGAACTTGCTTTACTGAGTCTATCAGATCGTGGCCATAACCCTCGAACTCACTAACAGCTCTAGAGAATTTCTGCTTCTCTTCCTGCTGAAGTCCAAAAAATTGTTTTGCAACTCCACGGACTTTGTTGATACATGAACCAGAAATCCCATGGCCAATAGCCTGACACCCAACATAATTTCAAGAGAAAATATGGAATTAAGGTTCATGAGAGTAAATGAAAATACCTAATCTAGCGTGAGGGTTTAGTAATCACGGAAGAAAGGAGATCAAAACTGAAGAATGTAAAAATGCAAACTATCATTTAATGGTTGGGACTTTTGAAACATAATAATGTGATTTACTTTTGAAGAGAGGGTAGAACCTGGAAACACCCCCCTGACTCGAGAGCCAATCTTAGTTTTTCCAGTTCATCTTTTGAGGAAAGCGGAAGACTAAGATCAATGACCGGAACTGGAACCGATGTTGAAAGATCAGATGAATCTGTGCCCCCCAAACTGCCGCCTTGAACATGAAATTCTGGGGTTGGTTCATCACCGTTCAGAGACATATCTTAAACAGTCTTGCGCGATTGAAACCCATCAGAGACAAGCGCCATTTTGGCTATCAACTCAAGCAATGAGAATCCTTGGGCATCAGCTTGAGAACTGCTTGGTATTACATGCAAAAAGTTATCTCGTGTTGTGGTTTGGACTGTTATCCCTGAATTTACAGCAAGATGACAAGGAATTAAGTTGTAACGGAGCATTTGTGGGTTCCATTGGAAAAAGAACGATTAAACCAACTCAGGTGATTGATTCGTGGTTTTGGAATGACATGAAAGATAGGCCTGTTGGTTTGGCGGTCCTTTTCTTCGAGACTGAGCAGCCAAAGGAGAGGAGCTTTCTTCCATAGTTTCTGCTAAACAACTTCTCATCTAGTAGTTCAAAATTGATCTGCAAGCTAACCTGAGACAGTAAGATCATGGCACAGTTCTAAACAAAATAATACATATATATATATATATTATCTGCTATTCTCGATTTTAACATACGGAGAAAACTTCCATTGTCGGCCTTAGTGTCCTGAAAAAGACTAGTTTTGATGATAAAGAATCAAAGATCCAGACATAATCTGTCACGAATCGAATAAACAATAGCTTATTGCTGCGTTCCTAGCGTTTAATCCTTTGTACTGTAGCATAACAATTAATTCTTATAAGTTGGTTTTATGGCTTTATGCATTGCAGGGCATAAAGACTTTAGAAAATTCTTGCTGTTATTACTTCTAATCATCTAACGTGTTTTTCATGATCATTTTAATAGTCAAAATGACATTGATGGATATATGCAAGATTTACAGAAAAAGCCCACTATAAATAATTAACTAAATAAGCCTGACTTGCCTACTGAAATCATATGTCAATCTTAGCTTAAGAATAAGGATCATAACATAAGATTTCAAACTAAATTTCTCTCTTTTTGTTCACTGGAGGTGAAATTTTGTTTTCACTTACGTTAAATGTCAGTTCAAGCAATAAGAAAAGAGCCAATCAAGTTAGGATCAACTAATTTGACCAATTGATTAAACCCAAAAAAAAAAAAAAAACCCTTAAAATCAATTAATGGAATTGATTTGGGTCCAAAACTATGGTGGCCTCTCCTTTCTGGTTCAAAAATATCCGGCCACCCAATCCTACTACTTGATCCATGTTTTCCAACATATACAGATCTTGGCCCACAAAGTAGATCATGATGGGGAAATGAATTAAGTTGCCGAAAATGTTGAGAGTCTGTCTTCCCAGATTTCAATGAGGCGTTGACTGCCAAAAGTGCCCAAACTTTTGTAAATAGAGTTGGTTTGGGCCCAAAACTATGGTGGCTTCTCCTTTCTGGTTCAAAAATATCCAGCGACCCAATCCTACTACTTGATCCAGGCTTTTCCAACAAATGCATCTCTCGGCCCACAAAGTAGATCATGTTGGGGAAATAAAGTAAGGTGTTGTAAATGTTGAGAGTCTGTATTCCTAGATGTTCAATGAGGCGTTGACTGCCAAAGGTGCCCAAACTTATGTAAATGTGTTGATGACCGTGTCAGTTTAAGGCTTCAATTAAACTCCCTGTATTTGCCTATATAAGAACACATAAGATGTGAAAAAATAAGAGGTTGCGCCACTGAGAAGAAGAAAGAATTCTATACATTTCAATTTCAACATATTTTTAAAAAATACAGGGAAAATATTAAATATCAGCATCTCTATCTTTGGTTGCTTAATCGACGCTTTTTTTCCCCTTATATTTTGTCGTTGTTTATATTATCTTTGATTTGAAGCAAGAAACAACGTTTTACAAACTAAGCGCCTGGTTGAATCAGAATAAGCCAAGTGTACAAAGACCCAGATTTCACGGGTCCCATAAAACTTAACCCAAGAACGAAATTTATACAATTCCAAAGATGCTGATCTGAGCAGATCTCAAGCCACAAACCAAATTCCCTCGTGGCCTCCTCAAGTTCTCTCGCAAAGGCAAAAGGCAAAGGCTTTCCAATTCAGTTACCAAGTATCTGTGGAAACTTTCGCCATGAATACTTAAACTCAGCTTCCCTTCATTTCTTAAACATTCTTAAACACGAAAATGGCAAAATTCACCCTCAGATTAAATCATAACTTTTGTCTCCTTTCTCACAACACCAACACTTCCCAAAGTTTAATAAGCAGAACCTCTCGGAAGAATCTTCAGTTGCAGTTAAGTCCTTCGAAGCGTCGGTTGAAGTCCAAAGTTCTATGTAGTATCAGGGAGAAAGAGAATGTTAAAGACGAGAGAGAAAAGGTTGGTGCTGGAGTTGGGGGGTTATTCGATGGGGTACGTGTCGAGGAGCTGGACAAAAAAGCGGGTTTGGGTCGGGGAAGTGGGTCAAGGGAAGTGGGTTTTGATATGGTTTGGCCTCCATGGAAGAATATTCCTCAGAGATATAAGCTCATTGGTGCCACTTCACTTGCCTTTGTTATTTGTAATATGGACAAGGTTAGTCGTTCATTTGTTTTGTTTTGTTTCTTAATCTCTTGGGCAATTTAACAATCAGTTTATGGTTTCACAATTATATATTCTGAAAGTTAAAGTTGGCCTTTTGATGCCAAATTATATGCCTTCCTGATATGTAATGTTATTGTCATGAAAATATTGTTGTCCTACTCAGAATTCAGAAGTCTATGATGGTCTTTTGTTACATGTAAAACTATGTGGTCATTTGTTTTGTCGAAATGAACAAAACGAAGTAACAATGTTAATTTTCACTATTTTCAAGAATTAAAAATGTTGTTCTATAAAAAAAGTGAAAGTGTGAACTAGTATTTTTAGGTAAGAGAACAAGTGATTTTGCTTTTATATGGAACGATTGTTCAAATTTGCGTTACATTTTAGTCATTTGTGTATTTTTAATCAATTATGATTTTGCTTCATAGCAACTGTTTTGGAAGTAAAAAAGCAAATATCAAATTTATGTAGTAACTATTTTAGTTTATATGTAGTTTGAACAAAGTATCTTAAGCTTTGTTAAATGGGGTAGGTGAACTTGAGTGTTGCTATAATTCCAATGTCGCATCAGTTTGGGTGGAACCCATCAGTAGCTGGATTAGTGCAATCATCATTCTTCTGGGGTTATGCA
Organism: Adansonia gregorii; assembly: GCA_038382025.1. Lineage (NCBI taxonomy): Eukaryota > Viridiplantae > Streptophyta > Magnoliopsida > Malvales > Malvaceae > Adansonia > Adansonia gregorii. Next base: position 2,426,688 of record JBBYHO010000016.1, on the reverse strand, counting down.
TTAAGTCAATTGCCAGGGGGTTGGCTTGCCAAGCTTTTTGGTGGAAGGTTAGTTTTTGAACACTTCGGTTATTTAGTGCCATATGCAATCTTTCATATTTATCCCTGCTTGTAATACGGACCAGAATTTTGTCATTTTAAATTCCAAATGTAAAAAAAAAAAAAAATGGTAATCTTATAATTTTAGCCACAATTTAGAGATATGCTTTTAGAAATTGAGGAATATTTATGCTATCCAAAGGCATTGATGAGTAGCTACTGTTTCTAGTTAGGATGCTACCTGAATTCTAGGGTTTGGGCCACTTTAAGGCTACTCATTGCCTGATTGTGTAAACACATTAATTTTATGCCTTGTTCAAGCTGGCCAACTTGATGGACTGGGTTTAGTTCGGTATGGAAAATGCAGAGTGAAAGTTATTCCAATTTTGTAACTAGATTGACTTTGATAACTAATATTTTCTAAAATCTTTGAACTTAAGATGTGGCTTTTTCTCAATTGTCCACTTTTCTCTCTCCCTTTGAAAATTTTCTTTGTTATTTGAGTTTGTCATTTTCCAATATTCATCAAGTGATTGCAATACTGAAGGCCAGGAAGTCTGGTCTTGTCGGCCAGACACAGTTGAATGATCCGTTTTCCCCAAAGAGAAACAAAAGAAGGAAAAACTTGTCCTGATTATATAACTTCTTAGATGGCTACGGCTTTTGAATTCTGACCAATGAAATAAACATTATCCAATAAACTGTTTTAGTTTGATGCCAAAATGAGAATTTCTAGAGATTATTGAAGGACAACAATTTTACTTTGTTTTGGCATACTGACATAGTCTCATATGTGCATCATATTAACTGTTATCTTCGTATTCATGCAGAAAGGTTCTTGAGATTGGAGTATTGGTTTGGTCCTTGTCTACAGCCCTAGTTCCTGTTCTTGCTGGATTCATGCCTGGAGTGCTTTTGTCAAGGATCTTGGTATGTAGGCAATTTTCTTATTGTTTCTTCAATTTTTCTTACCTAGTTCATTGTTTGGATTACTATTTTCGTGTATTCAACATTTTTGATTGTCTAACTGAAAGTGCTCAAGCTATCTCTCTCTCTCTCTCTCTGATTTCTTTATCATTTATTATACAGTCTCACTGATGCCGTTTAGTGTTTTAATGTCTTGCTCATCGATATGTCTATGACTGCATGTGCAGTTATGCAAGTCGGAGCCTCTTTGGTTACATGCTAATTACAATACCTAAAGCTTAAAAAGAATCTTTTTTTTTTTCTTTTTAAATTCAGGTTGGAATAGGAGAAGGTGTTTCCCCATCAGCTGCAACAGACCTTATTGCCAGGCATGTATGACATCCATGATCTTAATAGCATGTTGTTTTGTGGCCTATGGACGACCGACCTCTAATACTGTATTGCTTAAAATTTATACTTTATATTTATTGCATTTAAGCTGTCCGCATGCATTACATTTGTGACTTGAAGCTTTCTTGCGATTGTTTTACTGCTTGAACTTTAGCTCCCCTTTTCCCCCTTGTAAGCATTGTTAAAAAAGATGGTCATGGTCCTCATGGAAAGCTCCCAGCACAATGTGCATTGAAACTGGAATGTAATGACTGATATTTTAGTAAAATCATATACGTAGAAATCTCACTTTTTGCGTGTATGTGGAATTTTTTTTTTTTGAGCTCCGCTTGATGTGATATCTTTGGTTTATAGTTCTCTTTACACTCTAATACTCCATTTCTTCAAGAGAACTAAATTTCTTTTCCAGTTTTAGATATCTCTAAAACAACTTCTTAATCCGTAATTTTTTTGAAAATTCATAAATCTTCCCTGGGATTTTTATATTGGATCATATGTTGTATACCTTTTATATACGTATATCAAATTCAGAAAAATTCTTTTGTTCAGACAAGTCCTATGGACATTAATTTCCAGGTCACGAGGGCAAGAACTGGGTATGTGTTTTTCAATATGCACCCCTGTCCTGTGGGAAGGAATTTCTTTGATGAACTTTTGGAAATTACACTTGGAGATGTGGATGAACTTTGAATATAATATTGTCATCTTGCCTTGTTGCATTTTGGATATTTTGTGCTGCCAGTGTGGCACTTTTTCTGATATAGTTCATATCTTAACAAGTTACTAACCATATCGTACTTGTCTTCCTTTTGTTGGTGTTGTCCAACACAACATGCAGGTCAATACCTTTGGAAGAGCGTTCCAGGGCTGTATCATTTGTCTTTGGTGGGTTGAGTGTAGGAAGCGTTTCAGGGTATGTTTTCTTGGAGTCTTATGCTAAGTAGGTAAATATATTTTAATATCAACAAAATGATTCATGTTATATACCCAAAAAAAAATGCTCCATGTTTCTCATGTATGAAGAAAATGCAACTCTATCTTGTTCATAGGGAAACATCCAATCGAGTAATGACGTTCTCTCTGAAATAAGAGTGAAAATGAAAACAGTCTCTAAGTGAAATATATCCAAAAGTGAAAAAGCTGTTGATTTTTTTCTTATAGTGTTGTATAAAACGAGAATCTTAACTACTTAGTGGTGAATTTGAATATCCATATGTATTTGAGAATTTGAAATTATCTTCTTATACCCTTCAAACGTATAGGATATTGAATCTTAACTAATTTGTGCATAGTGATCAAATCCAAATCCACTTTCTCAAATTCATCTTTTCAAACATAGCATAAGAGATTTTTTTCTTGCTTCAGTTAAAAAGGAACCGGACCAGGATATGCAGAACTAGAAACTAATTTTTGTATCAGCAAACTATGGCTAGTGGATAGCCATCAAACTGTTTTGCTGTTCCAACTGTAGCATGAAAAAATACGTTTATTGAATGCAGGCCAGTTGGTAGTTTTTTGTAATCCTTTTTTTGTTTGGAAATGTTTCAGGCTTCTCTTGGCTCCTCCACTCATCCAAAATTTTGGCTGGGAATCTGTATTTTA